>OX401420.1:1133619-1150148 GCA_947846245.1 Cerastoderma edule | reverse complement strand
CCTGAAGATGACATTTGATAAGTATACTTTACTTTAGCACTGTTAATAAGTTGAAGGAAAAAATCTCTTTCGCTCGGTTTAGACATTGATTCCCAATAAATAGCATATTCAAGTGGAGAAGGTTAAAAGGGATAGAGACGAACTATTGACAACCTTTGAGTATGATATTTGCCTTATTACTCGTTTGCTTGATTGAATGTACATGTATATTTTGTAAATCGTTATGGCAATAAAAATGTTTAAAGTAAAGTATGAAATTTGGTTCATATAAAGAATGATTTTCTGCATCCACTTCATAGAGTCAGAAGTCACAATTAATGTTATCACAAATATAGACTGCAGAAACATTTGCATGGAAATTATTTCAGTTATTCCTAGTCGAGCATGAGTAACAAATAATCTCCGCTCACCAATGCTATAGTACGTTGGTTATTGAGCAAGGAATTGCAATTTAAACATGAAAAGAGATGAGATCATTTCGAGTCCTTATGTAGGTCGAGCGACAGAAGATGGGATAAAAGACTTGGCAACTAGCTTAGCTTGTCGTTCAATGAATAAACGCCATTAGCATTTCGTAACGGATAATGTGTTCATTCCACTTTGAATTTTGTATGGCAAAACTGGTTTTCGGTATTTCCGACTATCAGTAAGTGATAACCAACCTATTACATTTCAGAACAAATTTTGAGGAGTAGCAGACGTTGTAAGACCAGTTACTATATGCACATCCTTGTGTTGTATTCTTTCGATTAAAACCCTTTTCATAACAGTACAATTATCTAATGCAGAAAAACGATGCATACTCAATAACTGATCTCAAGAAAGATATATATTTGATTTGGAGAGTATTTCTGGATTTTATTGTTTACCTTCCTCACTATTCCTAAACAATTAGGTGCAGAGGCTGAAATAGCGTTGAGATGATTTTTCAATTTCCCATTACTACATATGGTCAAACCTAAATCGGTATGAAGGCAAATAATATTTGAAAAATTATAAAAAAACATATACCGTCTTGTTTTAGTCTTGTTTTGGTCAAAAAAATATGTAACTCGCCATTGGTACCTAAAGTCGGCAGGGTTTGAAGACAAGTTCAAAAGCTTTGGAAATATCACAAGAGACCATAGCCTGGGGTCCTAGTCCGTGCGTATACCCCACACTAGGTGTAGGGTATACGTGCAGCCAAGGACTCCAGGCTAAAAAGACCATTCAAAAATTTCTTTATGGGAGAAGTAACTTGATCATAATTGTCAATCAATGGATAATCGGTAGAATGGCCCCGTAAACATTCAGATTAGTGTTCGTGTATAAGAGTATCCGAAATAAAGTAAAATTTTGCAGGACTACCAGTATCTGTAGACAACTCTTTCCATTAACTTGCCTACGTAACTGAGAGCGATTATTCACTACATATTATTAAGTAAGCCCGGTCGTAGTACCAAATTCTTCGTTTACTATATGTCTCGACGGCTTTACAGAAATCTATGAATCTATGAATCTGAAATAAAAAATGTATATGGTTTTGAAACTGCATTTTGCAAAGATAGTACAGTACATTGTTTTTTTCGTCAATAGGTAGCACCTATATATATTAACCTTTGATAGTTTTATGGATAAAATGATTATTCTTTGAAAAAAATCGCATACAGTAAATTTCGTCCGTATAAAAACGTTTATCTGACTACTATGCAAGTATCTCTTCAGTAACAGATCATTTTCTCCCTTGGGTGGGCAGATGAAGTGCGCAGATAAAACTATCGAGATCATCCTTAATCTAATAGGTTGACAGCTTTTATTTGTAATTAAAAACACTGTAATTATAAACTAGTATTTGTTACCAGCTTTATGCTTTAGATTTTAGAAATATCATTGCCATGATTTAAGAAATGAACACAGATCTTTCTGTAGACTGCTATGGAAGTCGTATTGTCCTTTCATTTTAACTTTCTACATTTTCTTCATCATCCCTGAATGTCACTCAAGAGGTTAGAGACAGTTCCAACATGATACTGTTGCTTATGATTTCTTGTTTACCTATAAAGAGAATAAACGTAATAATCTTTGAATAGGAATAATATATTTTCTTTACAGATAATATTAAGCACAATGTCAACTTTTTCATATACATTATAGCTATCCATATTTTCATTTCCTTTATTGAAAAAGAGGGATCATTTTGAAGACTAATTAACAACATTGGTTTTGTTTTTGACCTCGCCCATATTGAAAATTCGACATGCACCACAAACGTGTTAGCTTGAACATTTGAAATGATATAACACGGCCGTTAATTAGTCTTATTTACACATCTTTAAGGCAGGATAAGTTGACGGATTGCGGGTAAGACAAGCGGATACCAAGACACAACAGCTTTTGCGTTTGACAAGAAATTGTGAGTAGGCCTACTAGTAATGTTAAATTTGCAAACTAACATATTATTCCACGGCATAAGACAGCTTCGGGTTTCATGATATATGGTATAATCGTGTTGTAATACTAGCGCTAAATGTCCTATGATTTCCCAAACTCTAGATTTGTCCCGTGTCGTTGGGCTTGTTGTCTACAATGGCTCAAGAAAACACCAAAAGGTTAGGATAGTCGATGTTAGTTACCAAATTGTGCTGTGGGTCAAAGAATAGTTCACCTATGAATTCTCTAGATTAGTGCGACCGCTGTGGATATATGAAAAAATACGCTATTGTAGAGGAATAACATGAGTGATGGACTGAAAGTGAAACTGTAAACACACACATCGTCTATTTTTTATCTAATGTGTATACCTATGTACACGTTGTCCATAGAAAATGAAACTCTGAAGTCTACTTCAAGCGCCTCGTATAAATTCTATGTTTTTCCCTGAAGTTTTGTGCATATTTCCTTGTTCGTAACAACCTATGATTGCACCAGATGGAACGTGGGAAATAATGTCTACCTAGGAAGCATGTCTCTAGACACCCCTAGCCATATGTGTATACTTACTTAATGGCTAAGCTACGCAATTGATATGACATATATTTTGATTTCTACCGTATACTTTAATCCAATCAAAATTGCATCGTGCACTATGAAAAAAATGAATCAATGTTTCATCTAAACTACGACATTTTTTAGTTTATCAGATTTGAAATTTGCGTTTATAAAAGCTTGTTTTATTGTTGATTCTGACGGAAGTATTGTCTTCACTCATTTCTTGGGCATTAACCACTACTCAACTCCTAAATTTAGTGTTTAACCTACATTTTCATCCAATGGAAATGCGTCAATTTGAAATTTTTTGTTAGTTTATTTTCCATATTCGAGTGTTCTATCTGTGCTCTATGAGACTATTACTCTGGTATCACGCATGCACACGAATAGGTAGTTTTAGGCTCCACCTCCAATCAATGACACGTGTAAGCCTAGCCTACGGTAGCGATAGAAAGATCGCTGTGACGTTTCGGGCAGAATGAAGGGTTTAAACGCGTTGTGACATGTGAAATGTTAAAACAATGTGATAAAAGGAGATCCCATTTGTCGCAGACAATTTCCCCTTTCGTCACAATGCTTTAAAAAGCTTTATGACACAGAAATAAATGAAAAGGAATTACTGTAGGGTTTAATCCTTTATCCTTACATCGTTGTGAAAAAAAAAAGAAACTAAACTATATTAACCTTTTACCCCATTAGGAATAGTATGACGGGTACAAATTGAAAGCAAGCTAATATGTCACGTAAAAAATGACGTTTAAATCTACATCACTGGGTAGTGTAGTTTTCTTAATCCAAATATGGTATGGCAGATTGTTGGCATGCAATTGACAACCGCGAAAGGCGTGGTTGATTTCGAATTTAAAAATACTGAGCAACAGTTTTATGCCATTGTCATATGAATTGTATTCATTATTGTTTTGATCGCTGCAGAGAGAGATTGTTTCGTATTTCTATGTGACATAGAAGTTGGAATTCCCACTAAAGGGTTTAGAAGGGAGTAGAATGTTTATATTTAGGTGTTTATCATGTTCTCCTAGTATCTTCTAGTACATGCTTGTTAATCAAAATAAACAAATAAGTATCAGGAAGATTCTGTCAGATGATTAATTCTTTAATGTTCTAGAAACATTATTATATAATAAACAAGTAACTGGAAGGGTCTGGAAAAATCAATACTGAATCTTCATAGCTTTATAGGGGCCCTGTGTGTGTGTGTGTGTGTGTGTGTGTGTGTGTGTGTGTGTGTGTGTGTGTGTGTGTGTGTGGTGTGTGTGTGTGTGTGTGTGTGTGTGTGTGTGTGTGTGTGTGTGTGTGTGTGTGTGTGTGTGTGTGTGTGTGTGTGTGTGTGTGTGTGTGTGTGTGTGTGTGTGTGTGTGTGTGTGATTGATTGTTAAAGCTATTCCAGATTGTTCTAACAAGAATAAGTTTACTGGGTACCACTAGAAAGTTCTATAGGGTTATAAAAGAGAAACCAATGAGTTGATTGGTGTGACTAAAAGAAGTATGCTATCAAAAAGTACTTGATCTATGTTATTGTGAAAATTGTGTGATTTAACAGAGTGTTGCTGCTTCATCACTTAGTGTTGGAATTTACTATGGGAGCTTAGAAAATTGAAAGGATCTGTGGATTTATTAATTATAGTTCTTGAAGTGATTGTTACTAGGGGAGCTTAGAACAATTGAAAGGATCTGTGGATTTATTAATCGTAGTTCTTGAAGTGATTGTCGCAGGTACTATTATCATTCTGCTATTATAATTCATCAAATAAACTTGTTATTGTTTGTAATACTTGTTGCTGGTTATCTTTCTTTTCTCGTTGCGAGCTAGGTTCATAATAGAAACCATGGATTCGTAACACCATTCGCCGATCATACCCGGAGAGGCGTGGTTTACCAGTGCAAGATAGAGCGCTCTATGGTAATGTAGGTTAAACACTTAGTTATTTAGAGTCTAAATATCGCTCCTTCCTTTGGGTTTCTATATCGTTTAAATTTCACTATCTAGCCTCTAACTAATACGAAGTACATGGAAACACCCATTCTTAAGTAGAGCAATGCAGAAGGGGATTTATCCATGGTTACAGAATTGCAAATTTTTAAACCAGATGTATAGCACTTATGTCCAGACTTTATTTGGCTGAATATTTCTTAATTTCTGTGACAGTTGCCATGGCAACGGGAGATTTTATTTTTGGCCATTTCTTGCTAAGAAATGGCAAATAATCAAGGAT
Source organism: Cerastoderma edule (assembly GCA_947846245.1). Lineage (NCBI taxonomy): Eukaryota > Metazoa > Mollusca > Bivalvia > Cardiida > Cardiidae > Cerastoderma > Cerastoderma edule. The sequence continues at coordinate 1,144,947 of OX401420.1, read as the reverse complement.
TTTTTGTAATTTGCACATTGAAAATACGTACATAAAATGTAGGAAATAGATAAATCTGCTATAACGGTTTCCAAGAATATCATTTTTTTGGAAAGAAATCTCAATAAATGTTGCTGCTCTACTTTATACTTTTTTACAGAGGTCACTTCAAGATTCAACTGGTTTTGCATTTTTTTAATCTTTAAGTATTTTTGGAAATTTGACACATTTCATTTTAAATTTTCTCTCAAGACCAACCTAAAACAGAAAGCAGATATGATCAAAACAGTTAACGGATATCTCCTCTAGCAAAATCATGTGAAAAATCCGCGTGTTTTTTTCTCATTGTTGAGATATCTCAAAAAGGAATAAGTACCCTAGCAACAAGAATAGAAATAGTCATTACACCTAAAATCATTCTATTTTAACTATAAACGGCAACAAAATGCAATTTTAATTTGGTAAACAAAGTTTTAATATCAAAGAGATGATCCATGAATATATAAAATGGTTTACAGCATAAGAAAATCATTTAAAATGTGTTGCTATGGAAACAAAAAAATGAAATAATTCAAAAATGGCATATTTTGTCTTGATTCATCTCTCTTGATGCACCTTACTCAGAAATGAAACGCATATAAAGACATAAAAACATGTTTAAACTAAAAAAAATAGCAAATAGAGATGTGTGTTTCATATTTGACCACAACTCACAAGGAACAAACTGAAGAAAGCACCAAATGAAAAATTTGAGCGACCGTGATTCAATATTTTTCACTCCAGTAAAGCTATCTGGACTTTTCACAAAATGCATTTGAACTCTTTTATATTGATTACTGAGCTCATGTTAGAAAAAACATAGTGCAATACAATTATGTTCAAATGATTTATTCACAATATATGAGGCCTCCGGCCCATAATACAAACATATTTTTTACAATATTTCCCTGATATATATGTTACATAATTATTAAAAAGCATTAACATGCAATTTGGAATTAAGTATTTTCTGTTTCAAGAGGTCTGTAGCAGGCATATCGAACATATGTATACAAATATATAAGACAACCCTATGAAAAACGGTGTGAAAATAATGAGAGAAAAGTAGAATTCGCCTACAGCGAGCTAATACTCCCTTTGTCACAATGCCCTCAATGGTTGATATATTTGTTAAGTCAGCAGTAGACGAATTGAATACATATAGACAAACAGACAGAATACAGAACAAAGCTGTGTTCATGCTTAAAGAAAGTTGGAAATATTGTGGAAAAGGAAGGATCCACTCATGGAGAGCGAATTCCCCACTTGCCTCAATTCTCCCAAAGATTGTCTGTCAAAATGTCCGCAGCAGACAACATTGAACACATTTAGGTAAAAGATCAAACTACTAACTGAAACATTGCTTTATCCCTTTTAACAATAGAAGTATCTTATCAGAGGTTGTCTGTAACGAAGGATGCAGCAGGTGTTTCTGACCACAGCTGGGTAGATGAACAATATTCATATAAAGCTGAGTGAATTCTTAAGACAAGAAAGATAACATTGTGACGAAAGTATTCGCACACAATGAGCGATTTCTACTTCTATCACAATGCCATCATTGCTTATATTTTGCGGAGTCTGCAGGAGATAATTTTAAACACATCTAGATAACAATGTAAAATGTATAGTAAAATTAATTTACAGCCTTATAAAAAGTAAAAACTCTGCGACCAAGGGATACGCTCATGATCAGCAAGTTCTCCCCTTATCGCAATATTCCCAAAGGCTGTCCTTTTAAATTCAGTTTTAGGTCATTTCAACCCATTACTAAACGGCAATTTTTGGACTGTCTCAATTTGAAAAAGCATGCAGACGACAATTCAAAATGTGATAAAATTGAAAAACAAAGTTTCGATAGGGTAGAAAACATTAAGGGAAAAGGATAAATCGCGCATGAAGAGCAATTTCATCCTTTCTCGCAATGTTTTCTTAAGTCGTCTGCTTCAGACAAGTAATCACTAGAGTTCGTTCGGCATAGGGTTAAACACATCTAGGCAGATGTACACATCATTGAATGAGACACTGTGTTATTGTGTAATATATAAAAATAGGAGTTGAAAGCATTGTGACAAAAGAAGAATCCGCTCACGATGTGTGAATTGTCGTTTTGCCACAGTGCTCTCAACGTATGCCTGTTTATGGAGACGTTACGGCTTGTCTCTGACAGATAAATGGTTATAAATATAGAGAGACAATGTTGTCGCTTCGTACTTGCATTATTTTATGAATAAATTTGCAGATGTTCAATAGTCGTAATTCATTTGAGCAAGACATATATGCGTTAAAGGCTTCTTGGGTATTATTTAGTTGTTTCCCAATATATATTTCCCTATATTTTTCGTACCGTTTACAGTAGAAAAATACATGGATTTCGTCTTCGACTGTTTCGATGTCGGATTCCCCAAGACAGAAAGTACATAAACGGTCTTCTCTTAGGACATTATGGTGTCTTCCAACTTCTACATTGAGCCTATGGTTTGAGCACCGAAATTTCGCAAATGCCTTTCTCAAATAAAAAGGAAGATCAAACAGTAGATAATGTTCAACGTTTAAGAGAGACTTAAATTGTGTGTAAAAACATCCTTTAGACGTATTAGATAGAGCGTTATGCCAATTCTGCTGTAGTATATCTTTGAGTCTTAATTTAAATTCTGCTATGAAAGCTTTAGTATTGCCAATATCCTGCGAGATCCAGACAAATCCAAATCCGTGGGTGAATAATAAATTTCTAACTTCTGTTGCATATGTATGTCTTCCACAATCGTCTAACTTTTTAGCATTATATAACATTGTTTTGGATATCGGTATGGGGCCATATGGATCAGTTTACACCAGTACTTTAAGAATTTAACATAATAATCTAAACATAGGGGATAACGACCACATTCACCTAAAGCCATTTGGTTGCTGGTGTTTTTACCTACTCCAAGAAATTGTTTGCATGCAGATATTTGGGTATTTTCAACTGTACTTCTGTAGCTATAACCCCATAGCTCTGAACCATAGCATAGGATGGGTTTTACCATTGAATCAAAAACTTTAAAGTAATCATAGTGGGTTAAGGGACCATACATGTATCTATACGAATTTATGCTGTTCAATGACTTTTTGGCTTGTGCTGTAAGGGCTGTGAGAGCTTTTGACCATTTGAGTTTGGGTGTAAATAACAAGCCCATATACTTATAGAAGGAAGATACAGTTATTGGAGTGTTGTTTAAAAACCATTTCTCAGTCTTTCTGAGAGGTCCACCATTTCTGAAAACAACAATTTGTGTTTTAGTAAGATTGATCTTCATACCACTTTTGTTTGAGAATTCCTCAATAGCATTAATTTGCCTCTGTAAGCTTATAACTGAGTCTGCTGGACTAGCAACGTCGTCTGCAAACATTAAAGTAATGATTTTTGGAATACTATTTGAAACATAAATTCCTGAATCGCATTTGCTTTTAACATGGTTGCATATATCATTAATAAAGAGATTAAAAATTTGAGGACTACACATATCTCCTTGTCTCGTGCCCTTTAAACAGGGAAAGCAGCTCGTACAAGAGTTATCCGTTCTAACCATCGAGTTGTTTCCCTTATATATACTTAACAAAATTTTTAAAAAATTTCCACAAACCCCCTTTTGTGTGAGACTTTCAAATAATTTACTATGGGAAATATTGTCGAATGCCTTTTCAAAGTCTACAAATAGAACATAGAAGCGACGATTCTTTTTAGATAGATACTTTTGAGCTAAAGCATGGATTGTAAACATATGATCTGCTGCAGAGTAACCTTTCCGAAATCCAGCTTGCGATTCATCAATTAACATATTAACAGTAGACCACTTGCACAAGCGGGTATTTAGGATTGATGCAAATATTTTGTAAACTACATTAATGAGAGAGATACCTCTATAGTTATTTGGGTCGTTTTTTGATCCTGATTTGTGAACTGGACATATAACGTTTATTATGTTGCTATGGAAACATAAAAAAAACACCTTCCTGGTTAGCTCTTTTCAATATGTAAATAAAAGGGAAGACTCATTTTGGATATTACAGCAACATGTATGAAAAAATGGTTTTTCCCAAAACTGCTTCTATAGGATAAAATGTAAATGTTTTATCATTCAAGGGGCACAACACTTATATTTTGAGTTAACATTGATTGATTTAAAAAAAACATTTTCATAACGTTTGATGAAGATTGGATAAAGTTGTTTTTTTCCATCATCATATTGCGGACAAGCAGAAAAAGTCTTATTTTTATCATTCAAGGGCTAAAACCTAGTTCGGGGAGATACGGTTGACCATGCTGGACTTTGGTGTGAACTTCAGGAATTGTATTATATAAAAAATAAAAAAAAACATCCAAAATTGGCATAATGAGAGAATACAAAATTTGATAGAATTAACTTATCACTTAACAATAGAAGATAAGTCTTGTTTAAGAAGACATTGGTCATTTGACCAGTTCTTCCTTTTCTTATTATACCTCTTATTTTACGATACAAGGAGGTGTTTTTTATTTAATTTTCTAGCACAACAGGTTATATTTGTTTCAATGTTCTAAAAGCAGAAGACCCAAGACACTATTTAAACAAATGAACAATCTCATTAAATCACAAAGTCTTCAAAATATGACACAAAAACTGTATGTTTAATACTTTAAAGTTGTTGGAACTTCAAATTTGGACCAGTCAACCACTCTTCATGAAAGAACATTGAACTGTAAGAATTCAATATCGAGCTATCAGTGTTTATACGATAGAGCATATAAGGAACTTCTAATCAGTGCGGATTTCTGTAATAGATGTCTTCTTATGAGCATCATGGTCGGTTTGTCTTGTCTTTCACACAAGTTATTTCTGAATAAGATAAAAAAGGATGGGTAAATAAGTAAGTATATGTAAGATTAATAAAATATTTCAGACTCAGTTAAAGTGAAGACAGTTGCTGAATAATTTCAGCATGGAATGTAAAGTACATTGTGTTATTGTAATTCAAAATATCTATCATAGAAAATCAACCTTATGTAAATGGACTGCATGATTATCTTCAAAACCAACTGAGAGAAATCAAATATGGGTTTATTTGGTATGACTATAAAAATGAATTCAGAAATTCTTACACATTATTTCATACAACCATCATTGTTAAGTGGTTTGTTTGTTTATATAGAGAAAGATATTGTGTCAACAATTTTTCAGCCATGCTACAGCTCACCTGGATTCATTAGTATTAGGCTTGGAATCTAGCTAATGTTGGGCCTTGAAAAAGGGATCCCCAAGTACTAACACAAGCACCTTAACCACTAAACCAATCAGGACCCTTATTATTACGTGGTAAAAAGAATTCCTCAGGTTTTTAATGTTATGGATTATTCAATTTACTTTATAATTGAAGAAACTTGAAATAAATACTCACCCACCAGACCTACTTAGTGTAGCTGACTTCAATATAAGGAACACCTTTCTGTCATCAAAAAAGGGTCTGACTATTGCTTGTAGATGAAATGTTCATTGAGTCATTTGGGCACAACCCTAAAGAAATCAGAAAACAAAGTTAGTTACAATCAAACTCTATTGCATCTTGTAAAGCAGATAAGTTCTTTTTTATACATAAACAATCAACTAGTGCATATACTTTTCCTTTAAAGATAGAATTATTGTGAAAAGGAATATTTGCTCTAAGCCTCTTAAATTACAAAACCCTCTCCATATCTGTTAGAATTATGGTAGCGATATATTTGAATTCTCATGAGTGCTTGACTCTCGCCGAGTAATGGAATTGGGGATGTTTTTTTTTATCTTGACCCGCTCTGATGGGTAAAGGTAAAGTAAGGGGTCTCCCTCCATCGAATTGCAACAATGGTGAGTCGGGTATCCCAATATAATTGTAAAACTGTTGATATAATGTTAACTCCAAATAAAATAAGACAGACATGAATGATGAAATACATAGTTTGACAATTTGGCTTAAGAATTAATATATGACCATTATCTAAGGGAAATTATATTGAAATACAATATGGCATATTTAATAGTATAAGACAGGTGAATAATTCTAAACATAGCAACACAATGTGAGCAAAATACTTTACATATTACTTTAAGAGGAAGCTTATTTTCATCTCAAACTTAGTTTCTTCAAATCCATTGACCATGTGTGTTTTTGTAACTGATAGGAACTATAAGCATGCACAATTGTTTTTGTGAAAGGTCTTTCAGAATGACTTTTTTTAAAAAATGATTCTTAGAAATGGAAAAAAAAATACTATTTACAAAAATTAAGGATGGTCAGTGAGTCCCTTTAATATAAGAGTAGCGCAAACCCGTTGAAATGAATTTCTTTGGACATACAGTATGCAGAATTATCTGAGAATACATTATTACCCCACCCATCACAAAGAAATGAAGATATTTCAATTACATTAGGTAAAGAAATCAAGCCATTTAATAGAAAATCATTTAAAGCATTATCTTACCTTTCTCCATTGCAGCTGTCTTTTGGGATAATTAAGTCATTCACTTTTTGTGACAAGGAAAACAACCTGTCATATTGAGACTCCTTCCTTCAACTTTTCTATCAGTCTAAAGCACTATAACATTGCCCTATAAAATATTTCCTACACTTTGTAAATATGGACAAAGCTGAAGCCCTTGTGTGTCATCTTTTTCAATCTCATCAATATCAAAAGGAGATTACATTTTAAACAATACAGCCATTCAACAATGTTTACACTGACAACAAACTTCAAAACCCGCCATTTTTGCTGTTGTTGTTGCTAAGGGAGTCATTTGTAAATAAAATGAACAACTGTTAATAAAAAGAGAAAAAATAAGTGGTCTTGATTTTGATTTGTATGATTATTAAATACAGGCGATTTTAAGATGATAATATGATTTTAGTTTGAAGAACTTGAAGATGTTCTTTGAAAAGTTTTGATATTGATATTGATAACTTCATCCCTTTTTGGGAAGTAATCCATGAAACCCCAGGTATACAGAGTTGCTTCCCTTGGAAATCAAATAAAACTGTTTTGTGTTAATTTACATCAAAGTAAAGAAAACACGCGGGTTTTAGATTTAAAATCAACAGATGATTGACGCATGTACCAAATGAACGCATATTTTTTGATGAACGAGGTTGGTCTTGGGAGAAAAGTCGAACTGAATTTCGCTATATAAACCCTTTTGAGTTCACCAAAAAGCCATTTTTTGAAACGCTTCCAGAATCCACCAAAATCAAATTTTTGAAATAAATAATCTTTGTTTGCTTATCTTTAGGGTGTTATATATCCGAAAACCCCAACTTCGTTAGATTTTATGACCTGGGATAAATCACTTTCTGCAGCTTTTGCATGGTTTTTAGGCGGAGTTGGACAATATGGCCTTACTCGATGCAACGATGAAGATAAGGAATGTGTAACTCACCTCTTAGTTCTAGCTCAATTCACGTGATTTCCGATTCTGATGGCCGAGTCTGCTTAAAGACATAGCTCCTTCAAAATATGTATTCATCGAAGCAATTCGGATCGACAGGTTCCCAGTTGACATATCTCCGATTGACGCAACGTTGTTTGTCGAATTGTAAACGACGTTCCCGTTGGCGTACCCGACTGCCAGGTGTTTTGTAATGTTGTTACCATTGTTCCTTTCTATTCCATATGCGTGCAGGGAATCGGAGATCGGAACGGTTATGTTAAACAGCAGGTCCACTGTCTCGTTTTCATAGCCAACCATTTGTCTAGTGTCAGGGCAACCTATTGGGAGAATGTATCTATCGTTACTTTATTTTTAGTTCTCATCATTTAACAAAAATGTTATCGACTCTAATAAAAAGATAAAGCTAAGATACACATGCATCAAAGAAAGTGTTACCACGAACGCATAGTGGATGATAGTTTCAAAGTGGGCTTGTGACCTTGAATCGGCAAATCCTTTCTGAATTTTTGTTAACGTGATGAGATGTTTTATTACTATGTTAAATTGTTCAACTATGTTCATGTTCTTATGCTTGAAGCAGGCAATACCATATAAATAGTACTTTACAACACCGGTAAAGAAATGAAAAGATCATGAATAGATACGCTTACCACCACTGTTGAAACAGTGTTAAATCATATTCAGGTAACATTAACGATTTAGTTCATTCAGAATTACATTCAAATTGTTTTGGTTAGTTGACAAGACAACATAAACTGGCCCCGGTTTCACGAAAAAACTTAAGTTTTGATGTTTAACAAATATAGACTACTCATTTCATCTTAACCTTTCAACTTGACTAATTATATGGTCACCTCAGCTTACTTATTCATGCTTCCGGCTTTATCCCCATTTTTTTGGATTAGGGCGCAGTATATTTTAAAAGTATACCCAAAGTAAAACAATTCGTGTGTGAATCTGGTGTATCCAGATACAGATATTAATACAAAACGTTACCTGACGTCCTATACATCATCACAAAAAGAAGCACAGTGGTTTTGTTAAACATCTTCGTCGATCTGCTTTCTGGATTTAAAGATTTAAAAAAAAATATGCAAAGAGTCGTTCTCTGCTAATGCTTGTATTTCATCTGTTATCTTTATCAAGTCTGATCATATGGCTATTTAACAAAAAAATCGACAACACCTAAACTGAAATGGATTTACTGGATTTCAACCTATCGTTATCTGTCCGTATATTCGCTTAATTTCTGGCAGCATCACTGTATTCTTGTTTCCACCAAGTCCGAAGGAGTATTCAAGGGAGACTCGCAATGTATTTGTCCGTTTTTATATAGACGTCTTTTGTTGTTTTTTGGTTTTATTGTATTGCGTATATAGCTCTTCAGTTAGATTGTGATGTTCAGTTCGTCATAGAAAGAGGGAGGCTGCTTGGCCTTCTGCTCAAGCTACCCGGGTAAAACAAGTAGGATCATTGACATTTCGCGAACTACCTCTCAAAATAGTTCGAATCTACCACTACATGTACCGTAGTTTTAATTCACACATACAAAGTTAAATCATCTATTTAACACATGGTTTTTCCTACGGCGCCGCAATTCATAAACCATCCCTTGATACAAAAAAAGAAGAATATAGTTCCATCCCCTGATAAAGAAATTGATTGGAAATGTCTTATTCATGCAAAAGATCGGAAGCTTTTACAGCTGTTAATACATAGTAGTAATTGAAATAACATATCGCTCGCACTTATGGTATGTGCATACTGACAAAACATGGACAATGCTGGAAACCTCAATTAATTAAAACTACCAACTCTGCCGGCAGTCATTTCCGCGGTTTATTTAAGTTTATACGCGTATATATATTTTCTAAGCACTCAAAATGGGTGTTTATTTGCAAAACCTGTCAGCAACGTTTAAAGAATGCACGTTAAACGATGTATTATCAAAATACATGGGTATTTGATTGTTTTTATATACTTCTGAATTTGTGTTTGGGTCTGCGTCTACATAATATTATACATTCGACATCAAGGTACATTCAAAGAGCGAAATAACAGGGAGCCTGTCTATCATGACAAAGAAATTACCGTTAACGGATATTAACATACTCTTCCTGTTAGAATGTAGAAAAACGACTGGATACTCTCGAATCGTTGGATAGAAAGGTAGATAATTTTGAAAAGGAGATCTCCAAAGTTTGGCATTTTGTGTTGGACCTCTCAAAGAAGGATGATACTAGGTACAATCAATTACAAGACAAAGTTGAGAGCACTGACTTCTCTTTAGGTTTTGCCAATGATAATGTTTCAAGTCTGGAAAAGAGAAGGAGAAAATGCGGGACGAAATGCTGTACATTCAGTCTCAAAGTATGAGAAATAATCTGCTCTTCGGTAACATAAATGAGGCCAGGGGTGAGGTACCAGAGACTCAAGCACAGATAGAGGAATTATTGAAAGACTTTATAGAGAAGAGGCTTAAGATTGCAAGATCCATTGTCGATAGCATAATCTTCGAAAGAGTCCATAGAACTGGTCAAAGGTCAAATGATAGAAGAAGAAACATCGTAGCTAAATTTTCTCTATTTAAGGAAAGGGAGATGGTGAGAAAGCAGAGTAAAGAGTTAAGAGGTACAAATTACAGTGTATTTGAGCAGTTTCCATATGATATAGCCCTGAGAAGAAAAGGACTAATACCAAAAATGAATGAAGCAAGACAAAAGGGACAAAGACCATGGTTGTCATATGACACTCTGTATATTGATGGGAAAGCAGTGAAAGGTGTTAAATGTTAGGGGTGTAAAGGGGGTGAGCTAAGAGTCCTTTCATGGAATGTAAATGGATTGTCAAGTATTAAGCAGAGTTCATTAGAGTTTAATGAAATATTGTCAAGAAATGATATTATATTTCTTTATGAGACATGGGCAGATGCCAATAGTAACATCGACATAGATGGTTTTACATGTTATAACTTTTATAGGAAATTTCAACATCGACGTTCTAGACGAAACAGTGGTGATATAGTAATTTATATCAACACTAATATTATTGATGGTGTAAACGTCATACGAAATCACAATGATACTATAATCTGGCTTGAATTAGAAAGAAGCTTTTTCCTTTTTTGTCCGGCATTTGGGGTGAAGGTTCCCCAGCTTATGATGTATGTAACGTTGATTTGTATGATATTCTAGAACAAGATATTTTTGATTTTGATGTTTTAGAATCAGTTTATTTAGTAGGTGATTTAAACAGTCGGGTAGGATCACGAAATGATTTTATCAATTTTGATTTTTATAATAAAAATATTGATGATGAAAATTATGTTTCAGATTGCCCAACAATACGGGCCTCCTCCGATAGCACGTGCAACGCTTTTGGAATGCGTCTAATTGATCTCTGTAAATCTATTGTTTTTTCTTTGCAAATTAATTCGAATGTATAAGTCGAAAAAGAAATTGAATCGAAAGCATTTTTAAAATGGGACAGTGCAAAAATATCTATTTTTAGAAATGGCTTAATTTCTGCACTACCTTATTTTAACAGAATTACGCAAAGTGAATTATCGTTCCTTGATATGGAGTCTATAAATAACTCTGTTGAACACTTTACACGTGCATTACGTCATGTCGCAGATCCCATTTTAGTAGGGAAATTGTTTGTAAACAAAAACCTTTAACGTTCATTGACCCTCATGTAAGTAATAAGAAATGGTTCGACGAAGAGTGCATCAATGCACAAAGGTTGTATAAAATGTCATTGCGTGAGTTAAAAACGTCATTGCGTGAGTTAAAAACATGTAATACTGATTCATCTAGACGTGAGTTTTGTGCACGGAAAAAGAAGTATAAGCAATTAGTAACAAACAAAC
>OX401420.1:1111119-1133119 GCA_947846245.1 Cerastoderma edule | reverse complement strand
AAAAATGGATTATTTATGCAGACCATATTTTGGTCTGTTTATAGTATCGGCTGTTTCAGGTATGTTAGAGGGTTGTTCTATCTATTCGTTTAAAAAAATGACATGCTTTGAATGTGTAGGTCAAACATGAATCATAAACATTGCAATACATAATACGTAAGTCGTATATTCGTTGTTTACTATTTTTAGTTACACCTTTGTAAAGTTCTCCCGAAATTTGATAATTTCGCAGTAGGCAAAAGATTAATGATAGAGATAAAAATTAAATGTTTGTCATTATCTTCTATAAACTCTGAGCGTCCTACATCAAGTCTCATTTTTCAAGCTAACCCTCACTTTACAACTGCCCACGTCGATAACATTAAATCAAACCTGAAGAATGGTTAATGTTTCACCACCGTTATCAATGAAGTTCATTTTTGACCATTTCAATGAAATAATAACGGTTAATGGAACATTGGCCTTTCGCGGCATACGCATTCGTTTATGTTGTCGCCGACCAATCTAAATACAGTCTCTGGATGGACTCCATAAGCTGTAACAAAAGCGTTAAATGTATGACCTTCTACATAACAAGAACTTTACATATCTCTGTCTAAGTATTTACATTATTTCAAGCAAACGGCTAGTTTATAATAACGGGCTGGCTGTGTGGGACTTTGTTTTGCCAAATGTTCATAAGAATTACACCCGCATTCCGGCAATTGTTTAAAAATATCTAAATCACAATCGAGACTATATTATCAATATGAACATGCCTTTTTACACATGCACAACCTTTACTCCAATCTCATGATCTCTTTGATATGACCAAATCTACAGTACGAATGTATCAGTTTCAAATTTCTGTTAATGTCTTCAATATGATTTTATACTATCGGATCAAGTCCAAGAATGTGCTGGGTGCTCTCTTGCTTGTAGTCAGTCCATGTTTATTCCAGACAAAGAATCGGAGTAAAAATGTAAATTCGTATACAATGAATCTAATAACAAAAACGCATACTTCGTTTTCTTCTCGTATACATTAATCATGGTATATCTGATTATGAATATATTTGATAAACGGAGCCCACCCAGCCTTGAATTAATAACACCAAGTTAACAAAAGACAAAAAGAAATCGAAGTAGTTACCCTCGTATTGGTAATTCAAAAGTCATTACGCTTGGAAAAGCAGAGTTTTCAGAAATAAGTAGTGCTTGATTGATTCCATGGAACGTCGAGGTACACGTTTAAGTGAGCTATGTGTCAAAGTTTAAATGAACTCATATAAATAACATATATGTAAAGAATAACATAAAATATTACGAAAACATGCAGTTAAAAAGCACTTGATGAACAAATCTATAATCATTTACTCATGAAATGTATTTTCCTGCTTATATTTTAAACATTTATTCGACCATTTCAAAATACGAGAAAGACTTAAAATGATCACAAGAAAAACGGCTCATTTAAAGGACGCATATGAAAGTCTACATCAAAGGCTCATGGAAAGAGACTAATGCTATATCAAACTATATTATTTGGTAAAGTTTTGGTCAGATTCAAATAGTTATCACCAAAAAACCCATCAGCACAACTTAAACCTGAAAGCCAAGAGAAATAACCAAGAGCAGGCATTTCAATAATTCAGATTGCCTGATTCTTCACCCCTGACCTTTGTCACGTGATACACTTATTTTAGAACCGACCAATTAGAATTCGTTATTTTAGAAATGTTAACAAATAAATTGCTGTTAAACATGATTGAATTGGAGACAGTAATATTTCAGGCACATTATAACTTGTGTCAAAGGAGTTTATTAAGTAGGGTATCACAGCATTCGTATATTAATGTTCATGACTTTTTGAACACAACAGGAAAGAACCCGACATATTTTTTTCAGTAATTTATTTGTACACATATCCTTTAATGTGCCTTTGAAGAATTCGATGAAAATTCTTGAAATGGTAATCCATTTGAGAAAGGAAGGATAGGTCAAATCAGAGCACTTTCATTTATGTAACAGGAACGAAACTATCAAAACCACTCAAGTATTCCCATTTAAACTACCATGGTTTCATACACTAACATTGCCCTTTTAAACATATGGGAAATGTCAACATAAGATACTGTTAAGAGTTTTCTACGCATACATTGATCGAAAACTTATTATAATATTGTATCATTTATAACAGACATGAGGAATAATGAACTGTACTTCTAAAAAAAGCAACAGATGGAAAAGGCATCAATCAGAAAATCATGAGATTGAGGGAGTCTCGGTATTTGGTGGTTTTAAAACTTTTGCATCTGTGATATACATGTTTGTTATGTGATCGATTTGTATTGATCACGCAATAAAAAGTGTTTTGCTGATTTCACTTTCAAACAAAATAGGCATCAGTGATAAGAGTAAAGATTGTACACACTATTACCATGGCCCCATCCAAATGAAAGTGGTCATTCGGTTAGCCTTCGGTTGGCGATCCATCTTTTCCCTCAAATATATATCCCATCCAACCAGAGTAATGGTTATACGGAGGAGAACAACATATGCGTCAATCTAGATTTCCTCAACCACTGTCATTTTTGGATGAAGTTAATCTTGTTGCTCTTGTTATTAATTCTTGCTATACAATTTCTTTAAGCAGGGGAATCTTCTTCTCATGAGTGTGGTTATATTTGAGTGATTGTATTGGGAGATCTTTAAAAGTTGATGAATTTCCCTGTTGTGTCACAATGAAATGTACAAAATACTTGTCATTTCAATTCGCAATAGTTGATATCTGGAGTAGGTTCACAAAATGTGTTGTACCTGTATGGTTGAAAGAAATGCTTAATAAAGGAATAAACTTCAAATTTTCCATTTGTACATAACCATTATACACCACTCATTCAGATTTCACAATGCATTTATCCTTAAATGAAATTCATACATGGTGAAGCATAATGTTTTTCACGTCTCTCTCAAATAGGATGTGTCAAAGATGAGCCCCCTCTCAAGATGAGTATAAAACAATATAGGAACACCTCTGAATTGGGAAATAAACACATATGATCTCATTTATCAGAATTGTGTACTAATGAATATGTACTGGAGATATGGTTCTAGGCTGTGCTCATTTCTATCAAAGACAAAAACAGTGAGCTTCACACCAACTAATTCGGACCCATGTACGCATTGAATAAGACAGTGTTGATATGAAACAATTGACACCAACTTAAACCTGTGTAACATTTCATGATGTTCAAAAAAGATTTATTACTTTTCGTTAAACAACGATATCATAAGTGTCATACACCACTTGTTAAGTAATGTAAAGAAGATATATTTTTAAGTGTTTCGGTTTCGAAAGAGGAAGTTATATCTCCTGATCAACATAGAACTATTCGAAAATAATTTCACACTTCTTAATATTTGTTCACCAAACAACAAAAAGGCTAGAAACTTATTTTATCAAGAAATTTCAGAAACTCTATTGAACAAAACACAAGGAGTAAAAATTATTGGTGGAGATCATAATGACACTTTAACACAGGATGATTGATTTATAAATACATAAATGACAAACCTAAAACAGTAACAGTTACAAATTTGAAAAGCCTTATCAAATCACATAATGTAATTGATATATGGAGACACTTGAATAAGGGGAAAAATCAATATACAGTACATGGAAGCGCAAATATGGTATAGAAAGAAGCCGAATAGACTTCTGGTTAATAGAAGATAGTTTATTACCCCTTATCCTTAGTACAGATATTCGCCCAGCTCTTATTCAACATACCGATCATATGGCAATATCTCTTAAATTGAATGTTCCCTGCAAAAGAGGCAAAGGCATCTGGAAACTCAATAATAATCTTCTTAAAAACAATGAATATATTAAACATTTAAGAGGAATAATTAATTATATTAGTAACATTGAAATAGCTAATAATAATAATAACCAAACAAAATGGGAACTTTGTAAAATAGAAATACGTGAATTCTCTATCAAATATGCAATTAAAAAATCAAAACAAAGAACAAATCATATAAAAACACTTGAAACAGAACTCAGAACACTGCATGCGACACCTGAAAACGAACTAAACGAAAACAATAAGTATAGAATCACAGAATTAGAAACCGAAATAGCATCACTTTATAACTTCAAAACGCTAGGAGCTCAAATAAGGTCCAGAGCTAAATTTCTAAAAGAAGGCGAAACAAACTCCAAATATTTCCACAGTCTGGAAAAGTCACGACAAACGCGTAAAAATATAACTTCTCTTAATAATAAAAATAAACATCTAACCAAAACAGAAGACATTTTAACAGCACAAGCTAATTTCTATGAAACATTATACAGTTAAAAAAATGATTGCAACGATACCGATGTTAATAACTATTTACATAACGTTATGAGTAACGTTCTGGATGATAAACAAGCCAATTTATGTGAAGGACAGTTTTTATTAGAAGAATGTTATCAAGCCTTAAAAGACATGAAACCCAACAAAAGCCCAGGACTAGATGGTTTAACCGTAGAATTTTATCTACAATTTTGAAATATAATTAAAAATATGATACACATTTCATTGAATAGTGGACATGACCGAGTTCAATTGTCTCATACTCAAAAGCAAAGTGTTTTTTCTTTAATTTACATAAAAGGTGATCCAGAAAACTTAGAAAATTTGAGACCCATCTCGCTTTTAAACATTGACTATCAAATTGCAGCAAGAATATTAGCAAAACGATTACAATTAGTTCTTCCGAAGCTTATAAGTTTAGATCAACAAGGCTTTATTAAAAATCGTAATATTGGACACAACATTAGACAGATCCAAGATGTGATAAATAATACAGAAATTCAAGATATCATGGAGTAATATTATTTGTAGATTTTAAAAAAGCCTTTGACACGGTCGAATGGAACTTGATGTTTGAAGTACTAAATTTATGCGGATTTAAAACTCCTTTTTTAAAATGGATACATACTCTCTACTCTAACATTTCAAGCTGTGTCATTAATAATGGTTGGATATCTGACTCTTTTAAAATATCTAGAGGAATACGTCAGGGCTGTCCTTTGTCCGCTTTTCTTTATCTCATCGTTGCCGAAGTACTGGCAAACAAAATTAGCCAAAGTAGAGATATTTGTGGAATTACTGTACGTCATAATAATGAACCAACTAAAAATCTCAAAATTACTCAACTAGCTGATGATACTACACTATTTCTTAAAAATGAACATGAACTGGAAACTGTAAAAAGTATAACTAATGATTTCGGAAAATTTTCAGGTCTAAAACTTAACAAAGACAAAACAACTGGTCTATGGATAGGAAAATCACGTCGAAGAACTGATATCACTTTACACGGAATACAATTTACAAACACCTATGCCAAAGCTTTAGGGATTTACTTTGGTAACAACAGAAATGAATGTAACATACTTAACTGGAATGGGAAACTTGAGACATGTAAAACACTTGTAAATGCTTGGTCTAAAAGATAACTCACAATGTCCGGCAAAATTCTCATCATCAAATCAATTATTTTACCAAAAATTACATACCTACTCCAAAACCAAATCCCTACAAAACAGATTTTAAATGAAATAAATTCTCTTTTTTTTTAGATTCTTATGGAATGATAAAAATGACAAGATAAAACGCAACATCTCCATTGGACACAAACTAGAAGGAGGATTAGACATGATTGATATTAACATCTACTATAAAACAATGACACTCAAAATACTATGTCGTATTGCCTTATGTTACTTATCTATGGATGTTATGTTTGAATAAATGAATTATTGAATGACAATTGAAAAAAAACCCAAACTAATCGTTACATAGAAATAATCCTTTTTCTGGTTGTCGAACTCAACCACCGAATTGATGTGTTTAAACTCTTTAATTTGCATATGCCTTTGTTTTGGAGGAGGACATGTGACTTATATATCAATTAGATGTCTGAATATGTGTATCAGGGCCCAGTTGTTCAAACGCTTGTTAAAGTTAACAGTTTGTTAAATACCCTAACAAGCTGTTAAAATTAACAAGCGGATCGAATGTTGTTGTTCGAATTTAACAGACGGAGTTAACAACGGTTTAACATAGCAACTGTCTGTTAACTTTAATCGAGGTCTAGAGGTCAATTAAAATTTAACATATGAATCCAATATGGCCGCATTGTTAGTAATAAAGTCACTTTTCAAGTATTGTTGGGGTTTTTGTTTACAAATGAAAAAGAAAAGAAAGAAAATTGATCACAATTACGCTTCTTATAGATATACATTTTTATCAAAAACGAATAATATTCGAGCAAGCGTTTATTAATACGTTGATTTACTACATTCAATAGAAAAAAGAAAAAAAGTAACTTTGAAAGGAACAAATGGTATTTCTATAAATGCTATTTTTTTTTGCGTTAAAAGCATCGTATTGGTAGTTGCCACTGAGTACTTGAATGGTGGCATCGTGGCCATTATTTAATACGATTTTAACGAAATTGTTTGACATTTTACAGCCCAATTCTATAGCAATGCATTGTACAAATGTCTCCTCCTTTGCGCTAAAATGTTCACTTAATGAGTGAAAACAAGGTTATAATAAAGTCTGATTAAAATGGCCCCTTTTCAATATTTCGGTCCAAGATTCAATCGGATTATCCTTAACACCAAGAATAGCCGAACAACCATGTTACAGAAACTCGGAAATACCATGGAAAAGCACCTCCACGCTCTACTGTCGAACAAATGTGGATAATTCTGTTGATATAACCCGATACCATACACATAACTAGACCTGTCAATGTGCCGTGACACAGTACAACACACCAAATTGTACTGATGAATCATAAGATATTTACACGGCTGTTTTATGATGATGCCACGTTCAGTGCAAGACTATAGTAAGTGCTTCATAATCATGAAGTACTTACTATCAGCACATTGTTCTGAACCATCGATATGCGTCTGTCTAAAAATTTTCTTCTAATGGAACCGTGTGGTTCTGAAAATGTGACTAGTTTAACACAATCGAATTCACGGATGTTGCTTCTATACAAGAACAAGATGACAAAACATAGTTTGAAAGCTGTTTTTCGCCGTTTTTAGTAACTTCTCTACATTTCTCATTTCCATGGATCCCAAAAAGCCCATGTCTTTTCTACCTCGAGTTCTCTGTCAGGTCTTAACATTATCCCAATACCAAGTCTACTGTGCGTAATGTCTTTTACATTGGAAATGATCTAGTCTGGATTCGAATACGAAACCTGCACACAGAAGGCGAACACTATAGTATATAAATGAGGACTTAGGGCTTGGAAGATACAACAGGGTTGATTCATAACAAGACACCTCCTCCAACAGGCTTTTGTTGTTAGCCAATACAGAACATTATAGTAACTTCATGAACATTGGGGCATCTCATCATTGCATTATTAGCCTTGTTTACATTACAAAATCATTAACTACATGTCTTTAGAAAGAACCTTGAGATAACAAATGAAAGAGGTGACTAACACATCAAAAAAGATAAAATGTTTTATTCAATTTTAGGCTTACATTCCCTTTATGCTGCATATACCATTATATCAAACTTTGATTCGTATTATTGGCCTTGCATATGACTTGTAAAAATTTTTTACAATCGGTGGAAGATGAAATACATGTAGTTGGAATTGTTGCAGTAACAATAACATGTAAAAGGAAAATGTGTTCATAGAACAATATTCTAAAAAGACCTTTATTACTGTGAATAAACAAATGTATTTTAGGCAAGATTCACATAGCAAAATATCTCATATACCCACAAGATCTACTACAAAGCTGCAATTTAGTACAAGTGATAAGTATATCAAGAAAGGACTGGGCTTAAACAACCCTTTGTTTGGGAATTCTTACAACTTAGAGATCTTTTAGCCTTATTTTCTTTTGTTTTCACATTTTGTAAATATTAAAATACAAAAGTATCAACTTGCAAAAATTGTGTTATATGAAAAAATCTGACAATGCATGATTACATTGAAGGAAAATCCAATTTAGACAAAACAAAATGTGTGTAAATGAAACTGTAGTATATGATCTATGTATCTAAAGGTATTGAATACAGAATAAACCCCTAACAGGGATACTGCATAATGACTTACAGTGGAATACCTGCTCTGAAATGCAATATTTAAATTTGAACCAATTTAAGAACTAACAGGGAATGGAATAAGCATATCCCTGTTATAAAATGTTTAATGTTTGAAACACTAAGCAGTTTCACCTTTACTTTATTTACATCTGCAAGTTTTTATTCATTACATATCAAAGATCAATTAATTGGTAGTATAATTGATGTGAATTTCTTGAAATTAAGTCAAACAATCAAGATATAAACACAAATGATAGATTTTTCCCCTTCATGCTGCATCTTTGATTTGTGGTAATACTTTTTCTTCTCTGATAGTAGTCCTCTGTCAATTTTGATGAAAATATCTGAAATATAAGAAATTGAAAGCTTAATGAGTATTATCATGACATCAAGTTTGTATTGCAGCTATTTTCCAGTGATATGTGTAGCAAACAAACAGGATTAAGACCTCAATAAAAGAGACAAAGGATATCTCCCAATTCCAGCATCAATAATGTATACATCAAACACTTGTTATAAATGGAAATTATGCTCATTTTATGCAAATCATCTTTGAGTCACACTGATTTAAAGAATTACCTGTATGTGCTACTAATTGCTAGAAACAAAGGAATCATGATAATATTTTGATGTAGATATCAATTTATACAAAGAAAATATTCTTAAAAGTATATCTAAGTTATTGAAGACAATTTCTTCTTCTTTTAATCTTTCAAATACGACCAAGAATAGCATGTTAGTAAAATTCCACACTCAGTTCATATGCCAGTTTCTTTGACAAAAATAGTTCCTTAGCTTACTCAGTGGTAACTACATAATATATACACAGTTATGTTGGATTATGAAACACACCTATGAAAACAATTGTCTTCATTGCTTATATAATAAATGGTTGAAAGCTATGTTAGTGGTCCCTGTCAGATAAGTATATGACATAGTGGTCATATAAACAAAACTGTCAAAAATGTTGTTTTTCAGCATTGCTTGAATCATGAAAGGTAAAAGGATTTGTTATCAATTAAAATATACTTTACCTAATGTGTTTTACTGTTGGTACCACACTGTTATGTTTAAACTCCAAACCATATCTACTGGAATTCATCAAACGAACTCGCCACTCGTCTGAAAATTGAATGATACCAATGCAATATCATAATCCATGTCATTTTGTCTTTAAGTCTACATGATAACACTGTTTTCATAGCCTATCATCTACATATTAAGGTCAATCCAAACTTGCTTCAAAGCGAATGAAATTTGTGGCATGTAAATAGAAGTTTTAAAGTGAAAAATTACCAATCCTTTCAGTTCGTCAGCCTTTAGTACACACTTTTGACATTTCATAGAGGTACGTACCTGCTTGGGTTCGAATCAAGTTTTATCAATTGTCAACCAAATTCATGTGGATAAACGTAGTTGCCTTTATTCATTGGATCAAAAAATAAATCTCAACAACTAAGGAAGGTTTAACATACCAAAGTGTGTAGTTAGATCGACATTTGAGACATATACTGTATTCACAACACAACTGTCACTTTTCGACTTTTCACACCGCATTATCAAAGACCAATCAAGGGACATAACTGCATGGTTACGAGCGATTAATCATAACAAAAGAAGATTGAATTTTTTATTTCTTGAAAATGTTTTGTAAATGCCATTTTTCATAGATATTACATCATTGTAAACATATCTTCCTGTCAGATTCATGTTGAGACCCTCCTTCTCCATAGACAAAATCCCGTTATTCATCAATGAGCCCTTACTTTGACATATTAACTCTCCCGATCGATTTATTAAAACATTTCACCGCTTCAAAATCTTCGAAATACCCTGGCAACAGCTCTAACTCAATAAATTGCAGTTTTTGACTCCAAAATCTCAACTTTTTGGGATCGGCGGCCATGACATTTGCGCAATTTACTAACTTACAGAAGACTTAACAGGCTTGTTAAAATCCTAACAAGCCGTCAGTTAACAAAGGTGTTAAATTGGTTTCAGCAACGCTTAATTAACAGGCTGTTAAGTGACAGACTGTTAGGGATTTTAATCAGCCGTTAGTTTAACGGATGATTAGATTTAACAACCGTTTGAACAACTGGGCCCAGGTCTATATATACATAGAATCTGTTTTGAATGGCGAATCTAGGATAAAACATTAATGTTAAACAAAAGATCGATACTGAAATTCCTTTAAAAGTGAACTACATTATTTTATTTTAGGCAACTCACACTACATGTAGTTGAGTATCATCCCTGGCCTTTCACACTATTTATCAAAAAAGTGGCATGCATATCGTTGTAATGTAAAGGCAGTTGAATACCATTTTGGCCGAAATCTACCAAAATAAGTTTAGAGGATAGTGATAACCATTCATTGAGGTCACTGAGAGCTTCCTCCCCCATCTTAAAGAGAACGACATTGATTCAGACTAACTGATACTGTGTTTCCGTATAAGACAGTAGATCTACCATTTTTTACTCGTTTCGCTTATAGCTTTTTTATTTGATATTTACCCTGTCCGGTAACTAGTGTTTAGTTATCATCAAAACCTAGCTATATAAAGTGTAGTGAAATCAAAAATCTATAAACGTTCGCGAATGGATTTGGAGTGAAAGAAATGTGTCTTCGTAAAATATATACCCACTTAATATGTTATTTCGTCTGTATGGATGTAAAATAACATAAGCAAAATGGGAAAAATATATTGAAATTCTTTTGTCAGATGTGAGAATTATTGTTGAAATTGTGTTACTGCAACCGTGAAAAAAGCGTCAATGCCAAACCTGAATGTAGTTGGATAATAGGTCAAGTTGTCTTTTTCATAATTGACTGAACCGAACCTTATTAACACACTTTCCTTTGTGTGTTCTTATAGTTGTTGTTATATTTTGATAGCTTGTCTAGAAAGTGAGAAGACCGTTGGCTATGAAAATGGTATCGTTGATCTGGCCTTCAGCGTAACTGTTCCCAGTAACGGCCTACAGACATATCAAATAGCAAGAACAAACGTTGACCCCGCTCCTTTGACGGCTGTATATCAATACGGAAATCTAGCTCTTGCATCGCTAAATGGGGGTGTCGAGTCAATTGGAAACATTTCTGCTGGGAATTTGTCCATCCGAATACCATCAATGAACAAAGCGTTTGCGGACTATTACAGGTTACAACCTCTAACAGGAGAATACATCAAGTGTATTGAACTCATATTTCGAGGTGAGTATCAAAATTTACTATTGATGCACAATGTGTATTAGATCGATTGCAAAATAAAATCATTGAATAGGTAAGCCACTAGGCATTGACGATTCAGTCACAAACGCTTTAGTCCAGTCGGCTTCCTTCTATGCTTAGTATTGAACCTAGAAATGAAGAGTACAATGAGGCAATATTTTGTTTGTGTAGTCTATAGAGGTATATCAATGATTTTAGAGGGTTTGCCACTTTGGCAACTTTAAGAATCTTGCCTAATTTGCATAAATTATTTCCTAATCACGTTGTATCGCTAATCCTAAATGAACCTTATCTCTTCAATCTTTTAAAAGCAACCTATGAAATAACATGTTTAACCGTCTCATTTGCTCTTTAAATGGGAATTTAAAGTAGTTGATGTTATCGCCCATCTTTCCAAAACTTACACAATTTTACTGTAATTGAGCGTTATTCTGGCTGTTATCTTGCGCAAATCGTGGGAAGCTTTAGTTATTTTGAAGATTACCTAAATGTGTAGTAAATGTCACAAATCATATGTGATCGTGCTGCTGGTTTACTTTCCAGCGCGTCCGAACATCCTCGTTATCTCTAACAGCGACCCTAGTGGTAATAGTGTTACCGGTATAGAAGACAATGACGTCACTCTCGTATGTAGATCTACAGGAGGTTATCCTAAACCTACGATGGCTTGGTACAGAACTAGCAACAAGACAACTCCGTTAGTGAACAACACAGACCAACCACAGCGTGATGACAGAATGTACCAACTTGAATATACATTTAGAGCGAAAAGAGCAGATGATTGGGAAACCTTCATATGTCAGTCTTCATATGATCCACCAAGCCCTTTGTACATGCAATCCAAGATTAAGCTGAATCTTAGTTGTAAGTTACGAGGCATACGATTAAACTAGTGGTAATGTTAGTGATACATGTTGTATATTGAGTTAGGACTATAGAGTAGTAGTAACGAAATGGTCCGGTACAGAACAAGAAATATGACAAAGCATTGCAATTTTAAGTATATAAACGCGAAATAAATGATATTTCTTGAGAAACATTTCTATTTAAAAGATTCATAATTGAAAAAAAGAAAAAAATAGAAATACATTTTTCGAAAAATGATCTTGTTAATTACAGAATACAAATACTTCATCAAGAAGTTCTTTCCTCTATGCAACCATTATGTTTACTTCCAGTAAAACCATCTACTCCTATATTAGCAATACGAAGTCCACTCATGGAAAACCAAATTGAAATGGAAATCGCAGAATGTACAACACACGGATTTAAGCCAGAACCGCTAGATATTTCATGGGTTACAGATGGAACTACAACAATTGCCTCCTCATACAAAACTGACTATTTCAATGATACACGGACCTTTCGTGCCAAAGCTGTTCTGAACAGTACGATAAGCCGAGTACAAAACGGCCATACATTAAAATGTGTGGTTAAACATCAGTCTTTAGATGCTCCTTTGGAAGTGATAGACTATTACAGCAATATACAGTGTATGTTGATATTTTATCCTTAGTTTTATTATTTGTTTCATGTTTATTAAAGACTTAATCTAGCACAATAAGACACATGTGCATTATTGCTTCACTGTATCGCTAATTGTTTAAACAATATATCTCTAAAATACCCTGTAGCTAAAAGAAAATATAGCGTATGGGGATAAAACCAAACTTTAATTTCATGTGTCAGAGGAAATTGTGTCTGTTTTTCATGAAATAAATTATCATCTCGAGAGTAAGTGTAGGTAAACATGCATTTGTATGTGGACAAGAACGCTCCTATGATCGTTCAGTACATTTTGTAAATCGATGTAAAATACACTCACTAAACCTTATACAAACTTCTGCATTTTCTAAATCATTCCAGACGCCCCGGACGTGACAGTCACCACTACAAATCTCACTGTTAATGACAGCCTAGCAGTGTTAAATTGCATTCCATCTGGCAAACCCACAACGTACGTCTTTTCAGAATGGCAGCATATTTGGCCCGGGTATGGAAAAGTCGACCACAACACTAGGCTTGGCAATGATCCTATTTTATTTTTGTCAGCATTGACCTACGAGTTTTCAGGAATCTACGCCTGTACAGTGAGTAACGGCGTGAGTGGTAGTCTTAGGCCAAATGCTGGGTACGGAACGGTTTACCTCCAAGTCGATAGTGAGTCATTTAGATTTTGACAAGTCTAACAATTTCGGCCTAGCATTAATTGTCTTTATCTTTAAAGAAATTTTTAATCGATTTTGTAGACTTGGGTAAGGGTATAATCTAAGCCCTAAGTTGTATTTAAACATTCAACGTGCTACTGAAGCAAATGATATATAGAAGATATTGAAGACAAACGTGTCCTTATTTGTATTTATATTGCAATTACGTTTGCTAGACTTAGTTAAAAGAATATGAAACATTTCTGTTGTTTGTTTATCATCTTGTTCGGTATCCATTTTGAAATATACAGATTAAAATACTAACCACTTTTGTTCATATATCATAGTCTTACATCCTATAAACTTGTGTCATAGCCTTAAGTCGAATCAGGTCTTCTTTGCCATCGTCAAGGTATGATTGTTGTTAACTGCTTTCTCCTTTATATCAACGTCTCTATATCTATCAATGTGCAATGATTACCCTGTCTAATTCATCCAAATAATTTCACCAGTCTTTGCACGTTTTTGGCAATTAAACAAAGTGTATGATTTGCAGCTTTTCCAGTGATAACAGCAGAAATTCCCATGATGGTCGTAAGTAATATAGGTGGTACCGCAGTTGCTTATGTTGACTTCTACTCGAACCACCCTGGCAATAAAGTGGACTGTTTTCGGGGTCTATTACAAGTTGATTGTTACGCTGAAATAATGAATGGTGACATCGAGCTACCAGTGTTTGGAACAATTGTACCAACTATGGGATCAGTTGCGAGTGTATCCATTGATATTCATGATAGGAGCCAATACGGAATGTACAACATACGTATTAGTAATGGTATCGGAACATCCGCCATTGACATCGAAATTGTTCCTGCAGGTATATATTTCACTTCCTTAATGCCAGTCATTATGATACTCAGTTGTTGTTGTTTTTTTCAACTAGCTGACATAATGTTTCCCTATATATCAATTGTCAATTATTCTAATATCCGATAGCCATCGTTTTAGCTTTGCGATAAACAATTAATATTGTAAGTACATTGCTTTATCTTTGCTGCTGCTCACCAAATAAGGTCCATCAAAAATGTTGTGTAAAACATCTTTGACACTTTAAGAAATGATTTAATCGTGACCTTTTTACTACTATTAACGTTAACTCAGTACACCTCAATGTAACCTTTGTAGATAAACAATCCGAAAGCCAAAACAATACAGGTGCTATAGTCGGCGGCACTGTTGGTGCAAGTGTCCTTGTCCTGGGAGGTATTGTCTTCTTCGTAATATGGCTAAAGTATACACGACAACGGACATCAAAAGCGTCAGGTAATCCTCATAATCATTTTTATGTCATTATTGGTCGTGTATAATATGTATTCTACCCTTAGCCATAGCCGGTGAAGGTAAGTCATTGGTGTCCTCGTGAAACATGACCTAAAGCTTTCCAATGGAGCCTCCAGTCACATTGTTATTGGATATATCCCTGCCGGCTCGTGTTTATGGTTAACAGATCGTTTTTATTCAAATGAATCTATAGTCCCAAGACGACTATGTGTCTCTAAAATGTATTTTGTTCACGTTAATTGATTAATCAACGTTTTGATATGTTTTCAGGAACGAGTTCATCCCATGCATCCGTAGAAAGGTACGTCAAGCATTTCAATAGTGGTTCGCTCTTGCTTAGTTTATTTAAAAGCTACGAAACACTCTTTAGAGGGATTTAAACGATTACCTGGCTAGATTATTTTGCATTTCTATACGATATAAATCATACGTGAGATAATATGAACTTAATGCTACAGTAGTGCTATCGTATGAGTTTTCGAACAGCGTGTATCGTTCCGTAACGTAACGTATCAGATCAAAATTTGAATCGTTACATATCATATCGCATCGGATTTTATAAGACAAAATTAAAATTTCGTATCGTAAAGTATCTTATAATGAACGTATAACGTAAAACGTGTTTTGTAAATCATATATCATAGACTGTTTTTCATAATGGTAATGGTAAGGCTTTTCATACATGAACAAAGTCGCGTCTTTCCAATGAGTTAAAACACACTCATTGTATTTGGACGAAACAATACCCCAAAACAAAAGCTTTTTTACGTTCGTCAACCATGTGATGAATACTTTCCTGTAAATATAAACGAAGAATAAACCAATCAAAAATATAAACATTTTGATAAAGAAAAATGTGTAGTCTACCACATATTGTTTCCATTTATTTCCATGACAACAAAAGGATTCTTTCACTGAGTGTTATTCTTCTATGATTTTCTTTACCTATTTAAGAGACTCCATCTATTCGTTACTATTTCGTTTCTTTGTTACGAGATTCCGGTTTAAGGGCATTCAATTTCATCAGGCATATACGTAAATAATACATGTACTTTGTCCTAACTTCTTAACGTGTATCGTAAATCGCACAACGTAGATAGTATATCAGACATTGTAAATCAGATGAGGAACGCATCGGATCGTATCCAATCAGACATGTAAGACGGCCACCCTATCTATTATCGTAAATTGCACATCGAAGATCGTAAATCGTAGTTATTTTGTGTATCGTGCGTTGACCGTGGAAACTAATACGATAGCACTACTTAAACTCGTAGAAGGACCAATTTAGAAAGAAATCATTATTTGCCAAAATACCTTTTTAATGCGATGAATTGCCGAGATGCCTTTCCTTGAATACGAAGTTGTAACATCTACTTACTAGGACCTAATACACGAAAAAATGACTTTATTGTGTCCGTGGCAAACATAGCTGTTTCTCTAGCAATCACTAGTTATGGCGAGAGTCAACTTGATATGCCACCAATACATTACAACTTTGTCTTACATTTGTGATTATACGAATAACAATTTTATCAATACATAATCATCTGATGGCATCTACCAGTGTCTTTATTCATGACAAGATGTAACGTTATTTGATTTTACTGTAATTCTTAATTTTACTATTTTGCAGAGCAGGTAACTCGACAGAAGACAATGCTTCAGGTAGGATTTATTGACATAAATACGTACGTATTTATGATATATCGGTTTGATCTACAGAGGGATCAGTGGTTAAGAGAGCACGTTTATCACATCTTATCGTAAAGTAACGTGCTTACCGGTTTAACTCATAACAAATCAAATGAAAATGTAATAAGAACTGAGTGTATAAAGGTATTTGCTTCTAAACCCTCTTAATATGAGCGTATGTCTTGACAATAAAAATGAAGTGATGATTGATGTGTCTCTGAAGCAGGAAAGTCCCTCCTGTTTCAGATAATTGTAAGCAGTAACAATCTTACAGTTGTAATCAATGCTCTTTACAGGTATCCATTTGGACTTAGATGGAAATAAGGACGTGTACTATAATATTGAGAGGTATATATTTGATATTATGATTATATATATCTATTCAACTTGTGGAGCAATTTTCCCCACCATTACTACTATTAACATATCATGTATAAAAAGCACAATGTCTTGTATGGTTGTTTGAATCCTTCACGTATATGCCTGATGAGACCTCCTTATGAATTCGTATTCGCCTGATCAAAATTAAGTTGCCAAGTAATTCTTAAAAAAAGAAACATGAAAAGATCGACGTTCACATTAATTGTGACAAAACAGGGCATTGTTTGTAAGGATCAACATTATTTTCTTCTGCAAGCAGATTTTTGTAACGATATTTAGGTAATATGCTTTATTGTATATTTGGGTGGTCTGTTTCAAAGCCTTTTATACTAGTATCCGTCTTTCTATTTAAATACCTTAAAAGTTCTTTGTTAACAGAAGAGAAAATTTACAGCTCAAAATAAAATATCGTTTAAACAATATCGTTTTTTTATCTTTTTTTTAATACAGTCTAAGTTAGCTTTTGAAAGCATGTTTAATTCAGAGAGCGTCAATTTATGTAATGATGTACACTTTATATGTGGTAAATGACCATTCTCTAGGGCGAATCATATAAGAGTAAAGCTGTTATACAGTTGTAAAGAAATCGATTTATAACCTACAAATTTCCTCAAATCTATGAACAAGTGCCTTAATGACAATATTACATACATTTACTACGGAGATGTTTTGATAAACAAACCAGGAATAATAATTCGAAGCTTTATGTTTACTACATGCCTTTATTTCTAGAAATGTTTATGATGAGCTACAGGAAAGGAGTGGAGATACACACGAGTATGAAGCAATCGATAGACGAAGGCGTATGTGTTTTAATTATATATATCATCAGTTATTCATGCAATTTTATCAATATAGCTATTACCAAAGCGATATATAGAAATTGATGTGTTCTTTAATACACATATTTTGGCCAAAGGTTTACTGCCTAAAGAGGTCAAACTATTGACTCTCTGCTAAGCAGATAGGGGACTACCTTTTAAGGTAATTTAAATAATCCACTACCGTGTTTTGAACCTACGCGGAGAGGTTAGTGATTGTCATTAAGTTCCCTTGACACCTGGCCTTGGAGGTCCCTATTACTGATTCTAATTGCAAAAAGAAAATCAATGCATGGATGTTTACAAAGCAAAAATACACTACATGTATATATTTCTAATTATTGGGTTTTTAAAGTAATGGACACGTGTTTCTAACAGACTTAGAATGTTTTTTGTTTTTTTTCAAAATAACCTACCTCTTAATGTTCATTTCAGAGAGCGACACAACTGTTCCAAAGAATAAAGAGTATGAAAATATTCAACTGCGCTGCCAAACAACAACCTAAAGGGGTGAGAGGCATCAGACAAGGGGACCCGTTACCATCTTATGTTTTTATGTTACCTTACAAAACACTGAATTACCAATATATGAAAGTGTGAAAAAAAAACAGTTATAAACAGAGGTAAACACAAGGAAATTACAATTTCCCATTTTATTTACGATCCTTCACTGTTTTAGATGTTTAAATGCACATGAAAGGAGATGAGTACAAATAAATTACTGAACAAGTATATGGAGTTCTTTTATTATGTTCATAAAAGTCATGAGAATTAATTTACGAATGCATTGAGATACTATTTAATAGACTCCTTTAATATAAGTTATTTTGTGCTTGAACTATAGCTGTCTCTAATTCAAACTTGTTTATCAACAACCTGCTTGTTTACATATTCAAAATAACGAATTCTGATTGGTCAGTTCAAACATTTGTGTATCAACTGTCAAGGTCAGGGGTGAAGAATCACACAATCTGAATTATCAAACTGGTTAATCTGGGTTATTTCTTATTGGCCTTCATGTTCAGTTGGGCTGATGTTTTTTTTTGTGATAACTATTTGAATCTGACCAAATGTTTATCAAATAATATAGTTTGATATAGCATTACTCTCCTTTTATGTGCCTTTAAGATTAATACATAGTGTCTGTTGATAAACAAACTTCTATGGAATGAAATACTTTCATCGTGGGAGGTAATCTAGAGATCTTAAGTTCAGGACTTGAACATATTCAAACTGATACATACGTTTTTAAATATACGTAACATTATACTTAAGACTGTATCAATAATGTTTGTTATTCTGTTTTAGGTTTTGTTGTGCTTTTTTGATAACCAAATGCTACTATCAACGATTACAGTTTATGCTTTGATGACAATGCTTTGGTTTGTGTGTTACTGACGAAGAATTGCATCTGCCGGTTGCGGACAAAATATTGCATCTGTTGACTGCAGAGCATGAATTACATTTGTGCGAAAAATTGCATTTGCTTTTGTGAACGATCCTATTTAATATAAATGTTGGATTTAAAAGATATTCATCAGCTTCAGAATGCATTCCTTTAGATTTGTCTTACTCATATTGAAAACAAAGTCATGAAAGTCTGTTTAGATTTTGTGATTTTGAGTAACACATTTTTTACACAAATGTACTCATATTAGTTTATATATATACTTCAACTACAAAGTAATCCATAAAGTGAAGATTATAATCGGGGTAAAATTCGCTTTCCTGTAACAATGGTTTTATCGTTGTCCAACAAATATTGACCTTCCTATTGACACCCGATTTCAATCTTAATATTGTCCCTATATGCAAGTTGTTTAACGGAATGCTTTGTATATATGGAGCGGAACGCCTTTGGGTATTAAATAACCTGTAAATACATACACATATTTGTCACTTGCCTAATACACGAGTCTTTCATTTTTATTGTATATTTGTATTTCTACAGATAAGAAAAATGAAAAGTGCCTCAGACATAATGAGTTTTGAACTGTCGTACTGGGTGGTATGAAACATTGCTATAATATGTTGTTGTTGTTTTTTTGGTTGGAAAGAACGATTAACCTCTCGTGACAGCTGCTAAAATGGTTCTCTTTTCAAAACCGAAACATTGCCATTAACCCTAAAAACATATATGTCAGATCGGTTTACTTTCAGGTCTGAAAATAGTGGTTTAGAAAATTTTGAAATTATCGAAAACTTTCATTTACAGTATTGTCGTTCGTTTTGCTTTATATTAGTAACTCTCTGTGTTAAGTCAACGTGGAAGAAAGAATATGTATGTAATTTACCACACCTGTGATCAAATATTGGTGTAATCTGTTAATGGCCAACAGACGTGATCCTGATGTAATATGCTTACATGTAATATGCTTAAATTTTAAGATGCAATAGGTAGGATTAACTCGGCTTCACGTGTAAAAGAAGTTTGCATGATTATGCATAGACATTGTTGTATCAAGATATTGGCAACATTGATAATTTGATTGTATGCTCTTAAACAAGAATATCAGACTGGACTATACAAATATTACAAAACATGAAAACTACTTCAAGAAGAATATTTCAACCCGTTTCATAAGTTAACCTATACAGCAATATTTGTTATTATACTTTTTTAAGGGACACAACTAATTATTAATATATTTGTATTAATTGCATGACGTATTGTGGGCCAGTGGCCTTTATCTACAGCAATTCACTTTTTTATGCTTTGGTGATAAAATTGTTTAGAACGGTAATTTCAAATGCAAGAATTGCAAAGGGATAAACGCTATACACTTACCCTATATATATACGTTTAATGTGTACAATGAAACTGTCTGTTGAAGAGATTGCACTGGCTTATTTATTATCAAGATTGCTTTATCTCGTCAAATAGGTGAAGCTACGGTGTTTATGACAAGGCATCCCTGCTTTTATTTGTTTTATATATCTATTATTTGTAAAAGATTGACATAAATTGCCAACATACAAATTCTAGTTCCGTTATAACGATATGGGTATATCAATCCCGACAAAACGATTAATAGAATAACATTACAAGCATACACTTGATGGTTTACAGAGAAGTTGGCCTAACTAATTTAGATTCAAAAGGTTTTATAAATCATTGCATTATAAGAATGAGTTGTTTATCATTTATATTCATATACCTATACTAGAATGAAAGTTGCGTTTGGTGGGAAGTTTATATACTTGAAAAAGATATGTCAATTTACAATGATGATTGTATGTATCTAGCGTTATAAACAATGTTGTTTAAAATCTTCCTGTTCAGACAAAATCCTTACTTCCTGTACACTGCAATGACCAAACAAATTAACAAACGTTTTTCTACAAATACTTGTACTATATCAGACCTGGAAAACTTCGGGAAGGATATTGAATTGTAGGAAATATATACAATCGTTGAAGCCACACATGGTTTGAGCTAAACTGAAATCTTTACATTGCCTCTTTTACCACATTTGACATTGGCCGATGAAAGGAGGAATTACACACATCGTTTGATCTGATTGTTGATTTGTAATAACATTTCGCATGATATTAGTGTCATTTACACTTTTCGCATGAATACAGTGTTCGGTGAACCAATTCCGTATGTTTCATATTGATTAAGCTCGTTATCCATTCCTAACATATTCGCCGTTTGGAATAAACCATGATACAGATAGACCGGATCTCTCACCGTTTTTTTCAGTATTTCTAATGCATCCACTCACACCCAGGGTAATATCTCACCATATCAACAAAAATTGTTCTAAAGTAATATCAACTTTCTTGCTTGAACAATTTGTATCAGTTATATGAGAGAATTAAATTATGTTAACATCTTCCATAAAAATAAATGGAACACCCAAAAGCATCACTGCTAGGTGCTTGTTAACAATGACTTCATAATAAAAAAAGATAGCCACCTCCCAACTGACGAGAGGCATTCCTGCCCGAGTAATGTTTGAATTTCTCGGCTGTCACTCAACCAATTCTTCCAGGTACAGAAGAAATGGGAGGAAGATAGGATTATTTGGGGATGTAGTAAGGAGACTATCAAACACTCTTGAAGTTCTGTATTTAAACAACATAATGTTGTTTTAAACTCTTAATTAAGAAGTGGTATTGGTCAAACCGTATGTTATTCTATGTACAGACATACCTAATAACGTAACATTAGCCTGCTTTAAAGTTGTAAAACATTGAATGAATAGATAAAGATTACCCATTCCTCCATGCACTTTATACCTTCATACGTAT
>OX401420.1:1085619-1110619 GCA_947846245.1 Cerastoderma edule | reverse complement strand
TTTGAAGCTAACAACCATACTAAAAGACACGTGCATGGTACCAGTTTGTAGGTTTTATACAATTCATTCAAGTAAGGTGAAATGCATGATTTCGAAGTTTTGAACAGTTAACCATCACGCGTAAAATAAACGATGAAATAGCTACACTAAATAATACTTAGTCAGAACGACGGACTTTGGACAAAACAATGGAAACGTGTACATCTTTCTCCTTTCTGTTGTTGGGCACAACCTTACCCTGTAAAAAGATTGTGCGTTTTTAAAGCATTTCTTTACTCTATATAGGTTGCCTCAATATCGAAATTACCGTTGGCTATGAGTACGATGCAGTGGAACTGTTGAAGCTTCCGGCAACATCGCAGTGTACCAAGTTACACGGACAAATGTGGAAAAAACTTCAAATATATTAACAGTTATATACAATAGCGATGGCAGCTTGAATACACTAATTATTGATAGCAGTGTCGAATCAACTGGTAATGTGTCTGCTGGAAATCTGTCCATCCGAATATTATCAATAAACATATCTTTTGTGGGCGTTTACATCTTAAAGCGTGCTACACTGCCAGAATATCACATGCTATGAGCTATTACTTCGAGGTGAGTAGTAAATCTGAATACTTAATTGATATTATCATGACAAAACTGTTTGTTTTATGGGCCAGTTTTGAGTTTACACTGCTTCATCTTTCACTTACTTGAGTTTGGATATCAATGCAATTCTTACAGTCATGTTGTTTAACGTTAAAATAGAACGACTTTGAAATACATAATAATAAACTATATGATTTTGACTGACCATGTTTTAATGGTAGTATTATTCGTTAGACGGTTCAATTACCTTCTCGACAGAACACCATTGGTTATTTTGTACAACTTACATGCACTTTGTAAATCAAATTTTAACAATGTGTTACACTTTAAAATGTGTGAACATGTAAAATGTCGAAATAGATACAGAAGCTCGCGACAAAGTAAACATGTGTAAATTGTTTCAATTACTACATATCGATATATTGATTTCATCGGGAATAACACATCGATCTGAACTTTTGGATACTTTCAAGTAAGGATGCCGCCAAAACAATTTTAAAACTGGGTAAAAATAGTTATGACTTATGAACTTCTATGTTTAACCATGAAAGGACACCAGATTTTCCAATCGGAACACCTCGGCCATTTCTTAAAATAACCTCGGAAGCAATGGGGAGCCATTTTTGAAAGTAGGTCAGCAACGAAGGGCCAATCGTATCAACTCGGCGATCCCCGTCACAAGCCGGGGATTGCCGAGAAGAGCCGATTGACAAAATATGAAACAAAGATGTGTTGATATGATCATCTTTAATGAAAAGGGTAAAAAAAACATTCAATTGTGATAAATAGCCAATTTGTGTGTATCTAAAATACATATTTAGTGCCTGTGAGCATTTTGCGTTAACCGCCGGAAATAAGGCAAATTACCCCAGGATTTCTGGTGTATTCATGTACTGCCTACGAGGTATATCTACCGACTTGTTACGGGGATTGCCGAGTAGATACGATTGCAGATTTTCATGACAACATATCGCCTGCATAGTTTAATAGTGATGTCCCGAAGTACTTTTCTCCCAAATTGTGATGCCAACAACTTGTCTTTATTGTTTACATTGGAGATATGTCTTTACTACCGATGGACGCTAAGAAAACGCGTCGTTGACACACGGTTAGAAGTGTTACACATACAATTTTTCTCATTGATCCAACAACAACAATAACAACCCAAATATTATTATTAGGAATTTTACATATTTTATTGGTCCACGACGTTTTACGAACTTTTCCCCACAATTCTTTCCTGATCAGGTTGTATCGCTAATTCTATATGAACCTTATCTCTTCAATCTTTTAAAAGCAACCTATGAAATAACATGTACAACCGTCTCATTTGCTCTTTAAATGGGAATTCAAAGTATTTGATGTTATCGACCATCTTTCCAAAACTTACACAATTTTACTGTAATTGAGCGTTATTCTGGCTGTTATCTTGCGCAAATCGTGGGAAGCTTTAGTTATTTTGAAGATACCTAAATGTGTAGTAAATGTCACAAATTATATGTGATCGTGCTGCTGGATTTCTTTCCAGCGCGTCCGAACCCCCCTGTCATTTCTAGCAGCGACCTTAGTGGTAATAGTGTTACTGGTATAGAAGACAAAGACATCACTCTTAAATTTAGATCTACAGGAGGTTATCCTAAACCTACAATAGCTTGGTACAGAACTAGAAACCAAACAACTCCGCAAGTGACCAACACAGACCAACCACAGCGTGATGACAGAACGTACCAACTTGAATATACATTTAGAGTGAAAAGAGCAGATGATGGGGAAACCTTCATATGCCAGTCTTCATATGATCCACCAAGCCCTTTGTACATGCAAGCCAAGATTAAGCTGAATCTCAGTTGTAATTTACGCGACATACGATTAAACTAGTGGTAATGTTAGTGATACATGTTGTATATTGAGTTAGGACTACAGAGTAGTAGTAACGAAATGGTTCGGTACAGAACAAGCAATAATAAAAAGCATTGCAATTTCAAGTATATAAACGCAAAACAAATGATATTTCTTGAGATACATTCCTAATAGAATAAGAGAAAAATATAGAAATACTTTTTTCGAAAAATGATCTTGTTAATTACAGAATACAATTACTTCTTCAAGAAGTTCTTTCCTCTATGCAACCATTATGTTTACTTCCAGTAAAACCATCTACTCCTATATTAGCAATACGAAGTCCACGCATGGAAAACCAAATTGAAATGGAAATTGCAGAATGTACAACGCACGGATTTAAGCCAGAATCGCTTGATATTTCATGGGTTACAGATGGAACTACAACAATTGCTTCCTCATACAAAACTGACTATTGCAATGATACACGGACCTTTCGTGCCAAAGCTGTTCTGAACAGTACGATAAGCCGAGTACAAAACGGCCACGCATTAAAATGTGTGGTTAAACATCAGTCTTTAGATGCTCCTTTGGAAGTGATAGACTATTACAGCAATATACAGTGTATGTTGATATTTTATCATTAGGTTTACCTAGAATTATTTGTTTCGTGTTTATTAAAGACTTAATCTAGCACAATAAGACACATGTGCATTATTGCTTCACTGTATCGCTAATTGTTTAAAGAATATATCTCTAAAATGCCCTGCAGTTAAAAGAAAATATAGCGTATGGGGATTAAAACCAAACTTTAATTTCGTGTGTCAGAGGCAGTGGTGTCTGTTATTCATGAAATAAATTATGATCTCGAGAGTAAGTGTTGGTAAACATGCATTTGTATGTGGACAAGTATGCTCCTATGATCGTTCAGTACATTTTGTAAATCGGTGTAAAATATACTCACTAAACCTTATACAAACTTCTGCATTTCCTAAATCCTTCTAGACGCCCCCGGACGTGACAGTCACCACTACAAATGTCACTGTTAATGACAGCCTAGCAGTGTTAAATTGCATTCCATCCGGTATACCCGCAACGTACGTCTTTTCAGAATGGCAGCATATTTGGCCCGGGTATGGAAAAGTCGACCACAACACTAGGCTTGGCAATGATCCTATTTTATTTTCGTCAGCATTGACCTACGAGTTTTCAGGAATCTACGCCTGTACAGTGAGTAACGGCGTGAGTGGTAGTCTTAGGCCAAATGCGGGGTACGGAACGGTCAACCTCGAAGTCGATAGTGAGTCATTTAAATTTTGACAAGTCTAGCAATTTCGGCCTAGCATTAATTGTTTTTGCCCTAAGATGTATCACTATCTTTCAAGACATTTTTAATCGATTTTGTAGACTTGGGTAAGGTTATTATCTAAGCCCTAAGTTGTATTTAAAACATTCAACGTGCTACTAAAGCAAATGATATATAGAAGATATTAAAGACAAACGTGTCCTTATTTGTCTTTATATTGTACTGACGTTTGCTAGACTTAGTAAAAAGAATATAATACATTTTTATTATCTGCTTATCATCTTGTTCGTTATCGATTTTGAAATATACAGATTATGATACTAACCACTTTTGTTCATATATCATATATACCTATACACTTGTGTCATAGCATTTAGTCGAATCAGGTCTTCTTTGCCATCGTCAATGTATGATTGTTGTTAACCGTTTTCTCCTTTATATCAACGTCTCTATATCTATCAATGTGCAATGATTACCCTGTCTAATTCATCCAAATAATTTCACAAATCTTTTCACGTATCCATTGATATTCATGATAGGAGCCAATACGGAATGTACAACATACGTATTAGTAATGGTATCGGAACAGCCGCAATTGACATCGAAATTGTTCCTGCAGGTATATATTTCCCTTCCTTAATGCCAGTTATTATAATACTCAGTTGTTATTGTTTTTTCACTAGCTGACATAATGTTTCCCTATATATTAATTGTCAATTATTCATAATTTTTATATTAAATTTTAATATCCGATTGCCATCGTTTTAGCTTTGCGATAAACAATCAATATTGTAAGTTCATTGCTTTATCTTTGCTGCTCACCAAATAAGGTCCATCGAAACTGTTGTGTAAAACATCTTTGACACTTTAAGAAATGATTTAATCGTGACGTTTTTACTATTAACGTTAACTCAGTGCATCCCAATGTAACCTTTGTAGATAAACAACCCGAAAACCAAAACAATACAGGTGCTATAGTCGGCGGCACTGTAGGTGCAAGTGTCCTTGTCCTGGGTGGTATTGTCTTCTTCGTGATATGGCTAAAGTATACACGACAACGGACATCAACAGCGTCAGGTAATCCTCATAATCATTTCTATGTCATTATTGGTCGTGTATAATATGTATTCTACCCATAGCCATAGCCGGTGAAGGCAAGTCATTGGTGTCCTCGTGCAACATAATCTAAATCTTTGCAATGGAGCCTCCAGCCACATTGTTTCTGGATGTGTCCCTGCCGGCTCGTGTTCATGGTTTACAAATCGTTTTCATTTATATGTTTCTATAGTCCCGAGACGACTATGTGTCTCTAAAATGTATTTTGAATGTTACTTAAAGTTTGAAATCGTTGAATTGATTAATCAATTTAAATATGTTTTCAGGCACGAGTTCATCACATGCATCCGTAGAAAGGTACGTCAAGCATTTCCATAGTGGTTCGCTCTTGCTTCGATTATCTAAAAGCTACGAAACACTCTTTAAAGGGATTTAAAAGATTACCTGGCTAGATTAATTTGCATTTCTATACGATATAAATCATACGTGAGATCATATGAACTTAATGCTACAGTAGTGCTATCGTATTAGTTCCCGAACAGCGTGTATCGTTCCGTAACGTAACGTATCAGATCAAAATTGGAATCGTTACATATCACATCGCATCGGATTGCATAAGACAAAGTTAAAATTTCGTATCGTAAAGTATCTTATAATGAACGTATAACGTAAAACGTGTTTTGTAAATTATTTATCATATACTGTTTTTCATAATGGTAATGGTAAGGTTTTTCATACATGAACAAAGTCGCGTCTTTCCAATGAGTTAAAACACACTCATTGTATTTGGACGAAAAGATACCCCAAAACAAAAGCTTTTTTACGTTCGTCAAGCATGTGATTGAATACTTTCCTGTAAATATAAACGAAGAATAAACTAAGCAAACATATAAATATTTTAATAAAGACAAATGTGTAGTCTACCACATATTGTTTCCATTTATTTCCATGACAACAAAAGGATTCTTTCACTGAGTGTTATTCTACTATGATTTCTTTTACATATTTAAGAGACCCCATCTATTTGTTACTATTTCTTTTCTTTGTTACGATGGGCTTGAGATTCCGGTTTAAGGGCATTCCATTTCATCAGCCATATACGTAGAAAATACATGTACTTTGTCCTAACTTCTTAACGTGTATCGTAAATCGCACAACGTAGATAGTATATCAAACATTGTAAATCAGATGAGGAACGCATCGGATCGTATCGAATCAGACATGCAAGACGGCCAACCTATCTAAAATCGTAAATTGCACATCACAGATCGTAAATCATTCGTAGTTCTTTTGTGCATCGTGAGTAAACCGTGGGAACTCATACGATAGCACTACTTAAACTCGTAAAAGGACCAATTTAGAAATAAATTATTATTTGCCAACATACCTTTTTCAATGTGAGCAATTGCCGAGATGCCTTTCCTTAAATACAAAGTTGTAACATCAACTTACTAGGACCTAATAGACGTAATAGTTGTTAGCTAGAAAATCGAAAAAAATGACTTTAGTGTGTCTGTGGCAAACATGGCTGTTTCTCTAGCAATCACCAGTTATGGTGAGAGTCAACTTGATATGCCACCAATACATTACAATTTTGTCTTACATTTGTGATTATACGAATAACAATTTTATCAATACATGATCATCTGATTGCATCTACCACTGTCTGTATTCATGACAGGATGTAACGTTATTTAATCTTACTGTAATTTTTAATTTACTCATTTGCAGAACAGGTAACTCGACAGAAGACAATGCTTCAGGTAGGATTTATTGACATAAAAACGTACGTATTTATGATATATCGGTTTGATCTAGAGAGGGATCAGTGGTTAAGAGAGCACGTTTATCACATTTTATCGTAAAGTAACGTGCTAACCGTTTAAACTCATAAGAAATCAAATGAAAATGTAATTAGAACTGAGTTTATAAAGGTATTTGCTTCTAAACCCTCTTAATATGAGCGTATGTCTTGACAATAAAAATAAAGTGATGATTGATGTGTCCCTGAAGCAGAAAAGTCCCTCCTGTTTCAGATAATTGTAAGCGGTAACAATCTTACAGTTGTAATCAATGCTCTTTACAGGTATCCATTTGGACTTAGATGGAAATAAGGACGAATACTATAATATTGAGTAGGTATATATTAGATTTTATGATTATATATATATTGATTCAATTTGTGGAGCAATTTTCCACACCATTACTACTATTAACATATCATGTTTAAAAAGCACAATGTCTTGTATGGTTGTTTGAGTCCTTCACGTATATGCGTGATGAGACTTTCTTATGAATTCGTATTCGCCTGATCAAAATTAAGTTACCAAGTAATTCTGAAAAAGTAAACACTTTCAATGAAAAGATCGACGTTCACATTGATTGTGACAAAACAGGGCATTGTTTGTAAGGATCAACATTATTTTCTTCTGCAAGCAGATTTTAGTAACGATATTTATGTAATATGCTTTATTGTATCTTTGGATGGTTTGTTTCAAAGCCTCTTATATTAGTATCCGTCTTTCTATTTAAATACGTTAAACGGTCCTTGTAAACAGAAGAGAAAATTTACAGCTCAAAATAAAATATCGTTTAAACAATATCGTTTTTGTATCTTTTTTAATACAGTCTAAGTTAGCTTTTGAAAGCATGTTTAATTCAGAGAGCGTCAATTTATGTCAGGATGTACACTTTATATGTGGTAAATGACCATTCTCTAGTGCGAATCATATAAGAGTACAGCTGTTATGCAGTTGTAAAGAAATCGATTCATAACCTACAAATTTCCTCACATCTATGAACAAGTGCCTTTATGACAATATTACATGCATTTACTACGGAGATGTTTTGATAAACAAACCCGGAATAATTATTCGAAGCTTTATGTTAACTACATGCCTTTATTTCTAGAAATGTTTATGATGAGCTACAGGAAAGGAGTGGAAATACACACGAGTATGAAGCAATCGATAGACAGGGGCGTATGTGTTTTAATTATATATATCATCAGCTATTCATGCAATTTTATCAATATAGCTATTACCAAAGAGATAGATAGACATTGATGTGTTCTTTAATACACATATTTTGGCCAAAGGTTTACTGCCTAAAGAGGTCAAACTATTGACTCTCTGCTAGGCAGATAGGAGACTACCTTTTTAGGTAATTTAAATAATCCACTACCGTGTTTTGAACCTAGCGGAGAGGTAAGTGATTGTCATTAAGTCCCCTTGACACCTGGCCTTGGAGGTCCCTATTACTGATTCTAATTGCAAAAAGAGATTCGATGCATAGATGTTTACAAAGTAAAAATACACTACATGTATATATTTCTAATTATTGGTTTTTCAAAGTAACGAACACGTGTATCTAAAAGACTTAGAATGTTTTTTGTTTTTTTCAAAATAACCTACCTCTTAATGTTCATTTCAGAGAGCGACACAACTGTTCCAACGAATAAGGACCCGTTACCATCTTATGTTTTTATGTTATCTTACAAAACACTGAATTGTCAATATATGGAAGTGTGAAAAAAAAAAGTTATAAACAGAGGTAAACACAAGGAAATCACCATTTCCCATTTTATTTACGATCCTTCACTGTTTTAAATGTTTAAATGGACATAACAGGAGATGATAAATGACAAATAAATTACTTAACAAGTATATGGAGTTCTTTTATTACGTTCATAGAATTCATGAGCATTAATTTACGAATGCATTGAGCTACTA
Organism: Cerastoderma edule; assembly: GCA_947846245.1. NCBI lineage: Eukaryota > Metazoa > Mollusca > Bivalvia > Cardiida > Cardiidae > Cerastoderma > Cerastoderma edule. The sequence continues at coordinate 1,102,093 of OX401420.1, read as the reverse complement.
TTTAATAGACTCCTTTAATATAAGTAATTTGGTGCTTGAAATATAGCTGTCTCCAATTCAAACGTGTTTATCAACAACCTGTTTGTTTACATATTCAAAATAACGAATTCTGGTAGGTCAGTTCAAACATTTGTGTATCAACTGTCAAGGTCAGGGGTGAAGAATCACACAATCTGAATTATTAAACTGATTAATCTGGGTTATTTCTTATTGGCTTTCATGTTTAAGTTGGGCTGATGGTTTTTTTTTTGGTGATAACTATTTGAATCTGACCAAATGTTTATCAAATAATATAGTTTGATATAGCATTGTTTTCCTTTTATGTGCCTTTAAGATTAAGACATAGTTTTTGTTGATGAACAAACTTCTATGGAATGAAATACTTTCATCGTGGGAGGTAATCTAGAGATCTTAAGTTCAGAACTTGAACATATTCAAACTGATACATACTTTTTTAAATATACGTGACATTATACTTAAGACTGTATCAATAATGTTTGTTATTCTGTTTTAGGTTTTGTTGTGCTTTTTTGATAACTAAATGCTACTATCAACGATTACGGTTTATACATTGATGACAATGCTTTGGGTTTGTGTGAAACTGACGAAGAATTGCATCTGCCGGTTGCGGACAAAATATTGCATCTGTTGGCTGCAGAGCATGAATTACATTTGTGCGAAAAATTGCATTTGCTTTTGGGAACGATCCTATTTAAGGTCAATGTTGGATTTAAATGATATTCATCAGCTTAAAAATGCATTCCTTTAGATTTGTCTTACTCATATTGAAAACAAAGTCATGAAAGTCTGCTTAGATTTTGTGATTTTTGGTAACACATTTTTTACACACATGTACTCATATTAGTTAATATATATACTTCAACAACAAAGAAATCCATTTAGTGAAGATTATAATCGAGGGGAATTGCCTTTCCTGTATCAATGGTTTTATCGTCGTCAAACAAGTATTGCCATTCCAATTGACACCCGATTTCAATCTTAATATTGTCCCTATATGCAAGTTGTTTAACGGAATACTTTGTTTATATTGAGCGGAACGCTTTTGGGTATTAAGTAACCTGTAAATACATACACATATTTGTCACTTGCCTAATACACGAGTCTTTTTTTTTTATTGTAAATCTGTTTTTCTACAGATAAGAAAAATGAAAAGTGCCTCAGACATAATGACTTTTGAACTGTCGTACTGGGTGGTATGAAATATTGCTATTAGATATTGTTGTTGTTTTTTGGTTGGAAAGAACCATTAACCTATCGTGACAGCTGCTAAAATGGTTCTCTTTTCAAAACCGAAGCATTGCCATTAAACCTTAAAACATATATGCTCGACATCTCAGATCAATTTACTTTCAGGTCTGAAAATACTGGTTTAGAATATTTTGAGATTATCGAAAACTTTCATTTACAGTATTGTCGTCCGTTTTGCTTTATATTAGTAACTCTGTTAATAGAAATAGTGTGTTAAGTCAACGTGGAAGAAAGAATATGTATGTAATTTACCACACCTCTGATCAAATATTGGTGTAATCTGTTAATGGCCAACAGACGTGATCCTGATGTAATATGCTTACATGTAACATGCTTAAATTTCAAGATGCAATAGGTAGGATTAACTAGGCTTCACGTGTAAAAGAAGTTTGCATGGTTATGCATAGACATTGTTGTATCAGGATATTGGCAACATTGATAATTTGATTGTACGCTCTTAAACAAGAATATCAGACTGGACTATACAAATATTACAAAACATTATAACTACTTCAAGAAGAATATGTCAACCTGTTTCATACGTCAACCTATACAGCAATATTTGTTATTATATTTTGTTTAGGGACACACCTAATTATTAATATATTTGTATTAATTGCATGACGTATTTTGTGCCAGTGGCCTTTATCTACAGCAATTCACTTTTTTTATGCTTTGGTGATAAAATTGTTCAGAACGATAATTTCAAATGCCAGAATTGCAAAGTGATGAACGCTATACACTTACCCTATAGATATACTTTTCATGTGTACAATGTAACTGTCTGTTGAAGAGATTGCACTGGCTTATTTAATATCAAGATTCAAGATTCTTTATTGACTTAAACTATATACAGTTTATCATCAAGTCAGTACAAATTTAAACATTTTGAAATAAAAGGTAACCATGTGATCATATATCATTCAAACATTTTGCAATAAAATATATCCACTGTGATAATGTAATTACTAAAATCATTATGAAATAATAGGTATTCAGTGTGATCGTATACATTACACCTTTATGGTCAAATAGATATCCAATGTGATTGTATATTTTACACCATTAAGATCAAATAGATATCCAATGTGATTGTATACATTACACCTTTATGGTCAAATAGATATCCAATGTGATTGTATATTTTACACCATTAAGATCAAATAGATATCCAATGTGATTGTATACATTACACCATTAAGATCAAATAGATATCCAATGTGATTGTATATTTTACACCATTAAGATCAAATAGATATCCAATGTGATTGTATACATTACACCATTAAGATCAAATAGATATCCAATGTGATTGTATATTTTACACCATTTTGATCAAATAGATATCAAATGTGATTGTATACATTACACCATTAAGATCAAATAGATATCCAATGTGATTGTATATTTTACACCATTAAGATCAAATAGATATCAAATGTGATTGTATACATTACACCATTAAGATCAAATAGATATCCAATGTGATTGTATAGATTAATCCATTTTGAACAAATAGATATCCAATGCAATTGTAAACATTTCACCATTATGATCAAATAGATATCCAATGTGATTGTATAAATTACTCCATTTTGAACAATGTAATTGATCCAATGTAATTCTAAATATTACACCATTATAAAATAATGATTATCCAATGTGATCGTATGAATTACAACATTATGAACAAAAAGAAATTCAATGTGATTGTATACATCATATCAATATGAACAAAAAGAAATCCAATGTGATCGTATACATTACATCATATTGACCAAATATATATCAAATGTGATTGTATTAAACTACACCATTAAGAGCAAATAGATATCCAATGTGATCGTATACACTACACCATTATGAACAAATAGATATCCAATGTGATCGTATACATTTAATCATTATGAACAAATATATATCCAATGTGATCGTATACAATACACCATTATGAACAAATAGATATCCAATGTGATCGTATACAATACACCATTATGGGCAAATAGATAACCAATGTGATCGTATACATTAAATCATTATGATCAAATAGATATTCAATGTGATCGTATACAATACATCATTATGAACAAATAGATAACCAATGTGATCGTATACAATACATCATTATGAACAAATAGATAACCAATGTGATCGTATACAATACATCATTATGATCAAATAGATAACCAATGTGATCGTATACAATACATCATTATGATCAAATAGATAACCAATGTGATCGTATACAATACATCATTATGAACAAATAGATAACCAATGTGATCGTATACAATACATCATTAAGATCAAATAGATAACCAATGTGATCGTATACAATACATCATTATGAACAAATAGATAACCAATGTGATCGTATACAATACATCATTAGGAAAAGTAGATATCCTATGTGATCACATACATTATACCATAATGAACAAATAGATAACCAATGTGCACGTATACATTGTACCATTATGAGCAAATAGATATCCAATGTGATTGTATACATTACATCATTGTGAACAAATTAGATATTCCAAGTGATCGTATACATTACATCATTATGAACAAATAGATATCCAATGTAATCTTAAACATTAGGAAATATTGAACAAAATAGATAGCCCATGTTATTGTATAAACTACACCATTATGAACAAATAGATATCCAAAGTGATTGCATGCATAACATCATTATGAACAAATAGATATCCAAAATGATCGTATACATTACATTACTATGAACAAATAGATATCCATTGGTACCCAATGTAATCTTATACATTAAGACATTTTGAGCAGATAGATAGCCAATGTGAACGTATACATAATATCCTTATGAACAAATAGATATCCATGAACAAATAGTTATCCAATTTGATCCTATACAATATAACATTATGAACAAGTAGATATCTAATGTGATCGTATACATTACACTATTATGACCAAAAAGATAGCCAATGTGATCGTTTACCTTACATCATTATTAACAAATAGATATCCAATATGATCGAATCGAATACATTACATCATTATGGACGAAAAGATAACCCATGTGATCGTATACCTTCACTATTATGAACAAAGTGATCGTATACTAATACCAATATGAACAAATAGATATCCAATATGATCGAATACATTACATCATTAAGGACGAAAAGATAACCCATGTGATCGTATACCTTACACCATTATGAACAAAGTGATCGTATACTTATACCAATATAAACAAATAGATATCCAAAATAATCGTATATATTATAAAATATGACATTATAACATTATGAACTAATAGGATTCAAGATTTAAGATTATTTTGACTTTCTCTGCATCTCCGAAACTGAGATAGCTAAATAAAACCACTCCAGGATGATTCCCACTGATTTAACACTTGTAGGGAATTGCGGAGCTTGAATGCTTCCTTTAAGTATTTGTCCAAATAAACAATACTTCTTTTTGAAGACTGAAGAAGTTGTACGAATTTTAACATACTTGGTCTTACAGTATAATAGTCTTTTATGTATTTTTTCTTATCAAATTGAATGCATTGCATTCTAATACAAAGTGGTAGTCATCTTCAACCCTGTTTGTATTACATACATTATTATCAAGATTGCTTTATCTCGTCAAATAGGTGAAGCTACGGTGTTTATAACAAGGCATTCCTTCTTTTATTTGTTTTATATATCTATTATTTGTAAAAGATTGACGTAAAACACCAACATCCTTATCCTAGTTCCGTTATAACGATAGGGGTATATAAATCCCGACAAAACGATTAATGGAGTTACATTAAAAGCATACTTTGATGGCTTACAGAGAAGTTGGCCTAACTAATTGAGATTTAAAAGGTTTTATAAATCATTTCATTATAAGAATGAGTTGTTTATCTTTTATATGCATATACCTTTACTAGAATGAAAGTTGCATTTGGTGGGAAAGTTTACGTACTTGAAAAACATATGTCAAGTTACAATGATGATTGCATGTATCTAGTGTTATAAAAATTGTTGGTTAAAATCTTCCTGTTCAGACAAAATCCTTACTTCCTGTACACTGCAAGGACCAAACAAATGAACAAACTTTTTTTTCAAATATATACAATCGTTGAAGCCACACATGGTTTGAGCTAAGCGGAAATCTTTACATTGCCTCTTCTACCACATTTGACAATGGCCGATGAAAGGGGGAATTACACGCATCGTGAAAGCTTATTGTTGATTTGTAATAACATTTCGCATGATATTAGTGTCCTTTACACTTTTCGCATGAATACAGTGTTTGTTGAACCAATTCAGTATGTTTAATATTGATTAAGCTCGTAATCCATTCCTGACATATTCACCCTTTGGAGTAAACAATGATACAGATAGACCGGACCTCTCACCGTTTGTTACAGTATTTCTATTGCATCTGATCACACCAAGGGTATTATCTCACCAGAACAAAATATTCTTCTAAAGTAATATAAACTTTCTTGCTCGAACAATTTGTATCAGTTATATGAGAGAATTAAATTATGTAAACATCATCCATACAAATACATGGACCACCCAAAAGCATCACTGCTAGGTGCTTGTTACCAATGACTTTATAATAAAATAAGAAAACCAACTCCCAACTCACGAGACGCATTCCTGCCCTAGTAATGTTTGAATATCTCGTCTGTCACTCAACCAAATCTTCCAGGTACAGAAGAAATGGGACGAAGATAGGTTTATTTTGTTAGGGGATGTAGTAAGGAGACTATCAACCACTCTTGAAGTGTTGTAATTAAATAACATAATGTTGTTTTAAACTCTTTATCAAGAAGTGGTATTTATCGAACCGTAGGTTATTCTATGTACAGTTATACCTAATAACGTAACATTGGCCTACCTTAAAGTTGTAAGATATTGAATGAATAGATAAAGATTACCCATTCCTCCATGCAGTTTATACCTTCATACGTATTTAATCGATAATGTGCTTTTGCTTTCGCTGTAAAAAATGTGCATGTGTATGCCCTATGCAAAATTAAAAGTACACAGAATAAATTCTTTTTTCAGCCGCATGTTTTAAAAGAGCTAGTTCAGTTGTTTTCTTAGATCAGTTATCACTTTCAAAATTAAATCTTAATATTTCGGTAAGCCTTTGTTGCTTGTCTCCAATACATCCTCAACCTTTTGACCTTCTGTTTTGAGTACACACTCTTTTCATTCGTCTAGACTATCATAAATATGCATTTCGGTGGAATTTCCATGAGAGGTAGTAGACCTTTCTGCCAACTGTCAGTGAGTCTAACTATCTCGATCAAAACTTATTCACTTAAACATTTAAATCTGGTGTTTCCCTAAATATTTGGTCAAGGCATTGTATTGCAGTATTATTGGAATAGTATTGACGTGATGTTAATCCGAAACAATCCATTTTTATGTCTAATCACCTCATTCCAATCCTGCACGTATACTGTCTAATCATACATTGGCCGAAATGCCCAGTGTGAAAAGCATTTGCCAAAACCACACCTTAATATTTCAATGCAGTCCATAGTATTGTATGGCCTTGGACGTATCAAGTATCAAATATTCACAGATCTACATCATACTTAGCTGAGGCTAGTCTTACAATAAGAAAACTAGAGCCGCTTCCCTTTTTACATAACGATTACAACATATTGTTTTTCGTTACACATGCTTTTGTTTATTCTGCGTCTTCCGTTTAAGCGATGATTTGACCAAATCATCACTGAAGTTGCGTTTTAACGTGCTTAAGTCTAGTGTCCGTGTGCATTGCATCGTGTTGGTTCATTGTGTTTATGTATAGAGACACATTTCATTTCGAGTGTATGTGTCTAAGTAGCATATATATGGTAAACAAGCCTTACAGTCTAAACCATTAGATTTGAATCAATCATGACTAAATTAGAAACACGTACATTACATACCAGACAGTAAAGACAAATAATGTATTACGAGTACAATTGCATTATATCCAGAGTGTTTATTGTAATTTAACCTTAGACATTTGTGATTAGATTAACCGTTTCAGGAGAAATGCATTCTTGAATTCTGATCAAGTAATGTTAATGCTGGTTTGCTGATTTCCGATATGCAAAAATAAGTAATTAGTAACGGGTGGTTTGAAGGATTTTAGCATGATCGTATACATGATGTATTCAGCATCATGGTACATTGCGAAGGGTTTATGTAGGGGTTCTGTTAATTTGATTGGGACGTCAGACACATATGCAACAATAAAATGTGATAACAGCTATACGAAGGGTTGACTGAACATACAATTTGAAGATCAACCCAGTTGTAAAGAAAGAGTGATGACACCAACATGTACTAGAGATTAGATCATCAATTAACAAGGTCCAACTACAGAATGTCACGAAACATATCATTGTAAATAGTCATAAATTGTCATAGAGATGTTAATACCGTTTTGAAATCACAAGAAAAGCTTCATATCATTTTTGACATAAATGGTTTCTACTCCTTTTTTCAGGAAGTCTGAAAATAAAGGCTTCGTCCGTTGAAAGCAGAAAAAATAGCCTCGATAGTATGTTCAAGGGCAAGATCTACCGTAACCATTATCTCGTCGCTTATATACAATTTCAGAACTCGAACATGTACATTAACAATGTGTCATTTTCCAAAGAAGAACAGACAGGCGCAAAGGCTCACTTCACATTAATTAACGATCTTAACTTTCAAATAATACTAGCAAAGCGAATGTTAAAACCGGTGTGTTAATACATTGGAATACATCTAAAAACATTTCAATTTATTTGGATTGATTTTAATATATACTTGTATTCAAATCTCTTTTGTTTTAGCTGATTTACCTATGTATATTTTGAACGTTGTCATAAACCTTTTAAATCTATATCAAGTCTTACGAAAAAGGATTTGTGTACATACACAGACGGCTGAAATGAAATCTTTTTGTATAGATGAGTACAACGGACCGACTGCTTTATCAACAAGGAAGTGTACCTGTGTAATAACATGATTTCAATATGGTGGATTATATGTATTCTAAACATATCACCTCTCTTAAAATTCCGTAAGTATTGATAAGTGTCTATGCCTATTGCAAAGTGGTTCGCGTTTGATTGTTATAAGTTACGAACCAATACAAAGAAGAAAAGTTGAGTGTATATTTTTCCACAGTATTACAACTCTGTTGTGTATCTTGATAATAAATACTTACAGTTTTTTAACTGGACGTCTACATACGCTTAGAGGAGTCAAATAACGAAACTCAAATATAACATTTGCTCGCTTTTATTTGACCTCACAACGTATTGCCAATATGTGTTTTCGAATACAAATTCATAAACCCATTTCACACAATTCAAATTACTTTAAAAAGTAAGTGCATGCTGCTTGCATGTCTTTTAAACGGTAACTATTGTTTTGTTTCTGGAACTAAAAAAATACGATTCATTTTAACTTGATTGAAATAAATCTCCAAAACGAACTTACTTTTTGATCGGCAGTATTTTAAAGTATTTTCGCTGATCCTTTCAATCAGAAAGCAAAGTGCTATTTACATTCAATTCATTTGATTATATTCTGTTATTAGCAAGTTTCTTCACCCAATCCCTTTATACATTTCGAGGAATAAAAATGCATTTATGATAAAGTGACTTTCGATTTTGACGTTTTTAGAGACAGCTCCTGTCATCATCAATACATATGAAGGAGGTACCGTCACATTGACATGTACGGAAAGTCCGACTATCTATCCGATATGGGATGGTCCTGATGTAGGTCTTTACAATTATGTCCAGAGTCCGGAGTTCAACCCTGCACTTGGTGAGAAGTTATCCAGACTCTCCTGGGATCCAACTAATAACAAGAGTCTGATCATCAACAATGTGATGAAGAAAGATGCCGGTACATACAAATGTTCTTATAGCATAAACAACGAATTCAAGTTTAGGATACACGATGTATCTATTAAAGGTAAGAGTCCATATTACCATAGTACTGCACGTGTTTGTTGAAACGCTTCTGAGTTCAGTTTTAAAATGTTTGAGAACTTAAGCTTTGGTTTGTCTCAATGTGTTTAAATATGCATAGTATTACACTTTAAATCCAACATGTTTTTGAAAAAGGTACCTTTATGTGCTTGATTTATTAGTTGAATCGATACGATCAACAGTTTTCAGTTACCGCCGATACCTGGCTATCTATTGGTGGTGCCTATGTGACTTCGGGGCAATCAATTTTCCTGTTGTTTGCCAGCCTTCTTACTTTCGAGGCAAACTCGTCAGTCTGTCTGAGAGAAGGTATTAGTATTTTTTGAGTTCGTTTGGAAAGAAGAAATACACGAAATCACAGCCAATTCCACGAGTTCAAAAGTGAAACTTTACCTTAAGGCGGTTAAATTCAATAAGGGTTGGATCATGTTTTTAGATTCTTAATCGCTTGTCTGAATATGGATACACATATCAAAGACATACCCTGAAAATCGCTAAACAGGAAGTTGTGCAACCGATTTCGTGAGCAGGTGCGGTAGAGCGATCATCAGCCGTGTTATTGGATGAGTCAAAAACAATGCTCCCTGTCATTGAGATAAGCATTACTTTCGAGGAAATTTATTAAATCGGGAAACAAAGTATGCTATTTCATTTACAAGAACAGCGCTCTGGAGAAAATATAGTGAAGAAATTGGTTTATCTTGACTACGGGTAACTTTGGTGCAGTGGTATAGCTTCGACCATTTGCATCGAGGGTCCCGGGTTTGATCTTCTGTAGGCGAGGTGAAATTTACCGGGACTTACCCGCAAATCGACGCGAGTACTGGTTTAGTATTCATGAAGCATTCATCGAGAGTGAATTTAATATGCTTGAAACTTGCGTCATAATCGATGTAAAAATAAGTTTAAACTAACTATACTCACGTGTATCCTGAAAAATGAAAAACACAAATTTTAGCCGGGATACGTTCATCCTAGAAATCGACATATACCAATATCCTGAAACGAACCATTTTTGTCCGAATGTGAGTCTCTCCAAACCCTTTGAAATGGCTCCATTCGCAGAAGAATATGTAGAAGATTTAAAATAGTTGGGTGGAATAGCTGTCTTTAATATAGGGTTGCACTTATATCTCGGCTAGAGGAGGTATTTTGCTTAACACCTGTTTTACCATTGTCGGATTCAGATGGTTAAGTCGAGACTATGAATGATGTTATAAAGACAGAAGATATGATTAGGAGGTTTACCTACTATTCCAGGCAGTTGTATCAAATCTAATAACGCGATATCAGAATACATCTATTTTTGTGTAAACAATTGTTTCTCATCTCCTTCGTTGCAAGCGTGACAAATAGGCAATTTGTATCTTAAGACAAGCAATGAAAAAGTTAAGTTACTAGAAATGGGTACATTAACTTTGAATATTTAAAAAAAAAATGTTTGGATGCATTACTGTTTAAAACAGATGTATCGCGGCAGTTATGTATTCCGTATAGATCTTAGGAAAGTCACATAAACGCTAAGGCATCAACGTTAATCCGAAATACAAAAAGCCACACTACAAACACGCCGTGGTTGCACTATAATAGCGGTGGTTAATTGTCAATTTTTGTATTATCCGAAGGATTGGTGATGCTGGAAATACTAAAAATCATCTATGAGGTTTCAAGCAGGGAGACCCGGGATCGAACCATGGATTTGAACTATGAGTCGAGAGCTTTACAACTCGGCCGGGTATGCCTCCTTTATCATAGACTAATCAACAGTGTCTCAAAAAATTGACATTAACCGTTCACTTGCCGATGATTCTCACCCGGTCGTATCATTTTGAAACTGCCTCAAATATTGTTTTATTAAGATCAGTGGAATATCATACGGTTTTAATTGAAGATCAAGTGGTTATACTTGTTAAGATCAAAAAGGCACAAGTGCGTGACCAAAATGTATAGAGAGGTAGAGGGGGATAAAAAGAGGGATATAGAAAGAGAGAGAGAGAAAGAAAAAGAAAAGAGAGAAAGAAAGAAAGAAAGAAAGAAAGAAAGAAAGAAAGAAAGAAAGAAAGAAAGAAAGAAAGAAAGAAAGAAAGAAAGAAAGAAAGAAAGAGAGAGAGAGAGAGAGAGAGAGAGAGAGAGAGAGAGAGAGAGAGAGAGAGAGAGAGAGAGAGAGAGGAGGGGAAGAGAACAAGAGAGAGAGAGAGAGCAAGAGAGAGAGAGAGAGGGAGGGAAAGAGAGCAAGAGAGAGAGCACGAGAGAGAAAGAGAGAGAAAGAGAAAGAGAGAGAGAGAGAGAGAGAGAGAGAGAGAGAGAGAGAGAGAGGAGAAAGAGAGAGAGAGAGAGAGAGAGAGAGAGAGAGAGAGAGAGAGAGAGAGAGAGAGAGAGAGGAGAGGAGAGAGAAAAGGAAAGAGAGAGAGGAAAGGAAAAAGAAAGAGAGAGAGAGGAAGGGAAAAAGAAAGAGAGAGAGGAAGGGAAAAGGAAAGGAAGAGAGAGAGAAAGGGAGAGGAGAAAACAGAAAAGAAAGAGATAAGGAGAAAGAGAGGGAGAGAAAACAAAAAAGAGAAAGAACGACAGCGAGTGACAGACAGATAGAAAGGGACAGAGAGGGACAGACAGAGACAGAAACTACAAAGCAATAGGCAGACAATAATAGAGTGGCTGTTAGTCAAGTTTTTCTTTAAGGTAAAGTGTATTTCTTTAATTTAAGGTCCTATGATTGTACGTGTTAGGTAAATGCGAATCGGATTACATTCAATGAATGTTGCAGTCAACGTATTGATAAACGAGGAAGTGATTACTGACAAAACTAAAAATGGATCTTGTGTTTAACGGAAATTTAAGTTTGCTTTTAGTATCTGTTGTTTCATGTAAGAACACTTATATTTTTCTATTTGTTTCAGGTGCAACATACATATTTAAGATATATAGGGTTAATTCCAAATGAATACGGTTGTGTGGAGCCGGCTCACTATTAACCAATTCCTTTAAACACGTTTTAAACTCAAAATATGCACATGTATTAAAGTTGGAAGCCCTCAACATAACTTCAAAAGTGGAACTACATTGTTTCATTTTAGACCACCAACACTACATGCACAATTCAATCGGGTTAACATAACATGTACATTGCCATGATAAAAAGGACGTTTAGTAACATGTTGAGCCTTTGGCACTTCTGTTCAATAATACGGCATGCATGCCTTCGTAATAAACAGGAATTTGACTATCATTTTGAGCCTTTCACATTACTATTTGATAAAAGGCATGCATGCCTTTATAATAAAGAAAAGTTGTTGAGTATCATTCTGAACCTTTCAAACTACTATTCAATAAAGTGGCATACAGGACTTTGTAATGAAAAGGTAATTGAGCAGTTTGATACCTCAAACAATACACTTTTTTAATAAAATGCCCATGACTTTTTATTTATTTTCTTTTTTCCCTCTTCGTAATAATAGAATGTTGTGAAGTAATTATTAATGTGGAAAATGGAAATTTCTATACTGAATACCTTTTGTTAGATATGGACTTTATTGTTGAAGTTGTGCAATGGCAACTGTAAAGAAAGCACATACATCAATGCAGAAGCAGCATTATATCAAAAATGAATGAAGTTTGATAATGGGTCAATGTTTCCTTTTCATATTTGACTGAACAGAACCATGTTAACACACTTTCCTTTGTTTGTTCTTATAGTTGTTGTTATATTATAGCTTGTCTAGAAAACGAAAAGACCGTTGGATATGAAAAAGGTGCCGTGAATCTAGCCTTTATCGTAAATGTCGCCGGTAACAGCCTAGAGGCATATCAAATAATAAGGATAAATAGTGTCTCCGACAAAATTCCTTTGGCGGTTATATACCAGGACGGGAACCTACTTGATATAGAGCTTAATGGCGGTGTCGAATCAATTGGAAACGTTTCTGCTGGAAATCTGTCCATCCTAATACCATCAATGAACACGACGTTTGCGGGCATTTACATCTTAAAGAGTATCTCACCCCTACAGGATATCAAGTGCATTTTACTCGTATTTCGAGGTGAGTATTAACGTTTCCTACATATGTGGACGAGGACCTGAGAGCTTTTATAGAGCTTAACCCATTACGAAACGATAACGCTATTTGACCAGTGTGTTGCAGGCGGCATTTGAAAACATTGTGGGAAAAGGAGAATTTGCTCTTATCAATTTTCAATTTCTTCACATTTTGAGATCTTGTCTGCAAACTCTTTCAATTCCGGACAGTCTAAAATTTGGCGTTCGGTAAAGGGTTACTAGCAGAGCCGAGTCAATAGAAAACGCTCCTCCTGGGAATCTGTTTATCCGAATATCATCAATGAACAAATCGTTTACGGGCTCTAACATATTTACATTTTCAAAACAGGACACCAATGCATTGGACTTATATTTCGAGGAGAGTGTTAAATCGTTGAATTGATTTGATATAACGTTTTTGAACAAATCCAGCCATTGGTCTTTCTCGATCAAGGCACATACATCCTTAAAATTGTTTTTCGACAATGTGTCCTTTAACTTATCATGTGTATGATCAACATTGGCTTGACACTACTGGAAGCACATTTGTTGTTACATGGCTGTTTGTGGCAATCTATTAATCTGTTTATGATGGCCGAATATACTACATGTCATTGCAATACAGTCCCTTTATAAGCACATCAAGGCGCTTTTCTTTACACAATTTATGAAATAAACTATAAAAGATTTTCTTTTTATCCGTCTTAGATCAATGTCCACCACACGGACAACTGTAATCGCTCCAGATAGATTTAATTGTTGTTAACAAGGGGAAATAAGTGCTCATTACTCATAATGCTTATTATAGTAGTATGAAATATAAAGGTGCCTGCTTTCATATGAGAACAATGTATAAGTTAAAATAAGATGATGTTCAAAAAATACAATTTGCAAATAAAATGAGTCATTAGAAGCATGTTTAATTCAGGAAGCACTAATATATCGAAGGAGAGTTGTATGAACAATTTAGTAGCGGTCGATTTCAAAACCGTTGCAACGCCTTTGGATTTAAATACACATCTATGCACTGTTTACCGGCTCTAATAACTTAAACACTTATTTTGATTCAAAAGTATATTCTCCAGGCTATGAAATACAACAGTACAGCTGATGTACAACTTTAAGTGTTTCAAATGTATTATCATCTGTGAACAAGCAATTTTAAGATTCAATTTATTAGTTTGTACATAAAAGAAATGATATCAAAGGATGAACATAAATCTTTATCAGAATCGAGAGCTTCAGGATATTGATGTTTTCCTTTAACACATACTATCTCGTATACGCACTTTATTAGAATCATTTGCTAAGTTCATATAAACTATGAGTTTCACAATTTGTATATGAGTTAACAACCTATAATTATCATAAACATAACAATATTTTTATTTGGCCTTTAACTTCTTCAAGACGCTTTTTGCTTTTATGTATAAACAACTTCTTAAAAGAAAAATGCAAACAAACTGTCCTGATTTATCTAACATACTCCTAATTCCTTCTGGCAACTTAACTTTTCATCTAAACTAACTTGGGTAAGCTATGAAGAAGACAGATTTGACTGATATATTGCTAAAAATGTAAAGTCGTTGTCATATGCTAGAGCCTTCTTAAGGACACCGTCAGCTCTCTGCGTTTGTATGTTTGAGTACTGACACATTAATTGTTTTCTTCCCAGCGCGTCCAAACACCCCTGTCATCTCTAACAGCGACCCTAGTGGTAATAGTGTTAATGGTGTAGAAGACAAAAACGTCACTCTCATATGTAGATCTACAGGAGGTTATCCTAAACCTACAATGGCTTGGTACAGAACTAGCAACCAAACATTGCCTCTAGTGACCAACATAGACCAACCACAGCGTGATGACAGAACGTACACTCTTGAATATACATTTAGAGCGGTAAGAGCGGATGACGGGACAACCTTTATATGCCTGTCTTCATTTGATCCACCGAGCCCGTTGTACATGCAAGTTAAGATGAAGCTGGATCTAAGTTGTAAGTTATGCGGCATATTATACAACTAGTGGAAATGTTAGTGATATATTATGTATATTGAGTAAGGAAAATGGAGTAGTAGTAACGAAATTGTCTGGTAGAGAACAAGCAATATGACAACCCATTAAAATTGTAAGTATATAAACGTAAATCAAATGATACATTTATATTTAAAAGATTGATAATTGAATAATAGAAAAATATAGAAATAAATTTATGCTACTACAAGAAGTTCTTTCCTCAATGGAAGCAATATATTTTTACTTCCAGTAAAACCGTCGACTCCTCTATTAACAATACGAAATCCACTTATGGAGAGCCAAATCGAAATTGAAATCGCAGAATGTACAACACACGGATTTAAGCCAGAACCGCTGCAAATTTCATGGGTTGCAGATGGAACGACAATACCTGCCTCTTCATACAAAACAGACTATTTCAATGATACACGGACCTTTCGTGCAAAAGCTGTACTGAATAGTACGATTAGTCGAGAACAAAACGGCCACGCATTAAAATGTGTGGTGAATCATCAAACCTTGGATGCTCCTTTGGAAACGATAGACTATTACAACAATATACAGTGTATGTATTTGGTTTGTTATCAGTTATACCTAGAATTATTTGTTTTACGTTCATTAACGAATAAATCTAACACACCGCTAACATATGTGCATTATTGTTTACCGTATCGCTGATTGTTTCTAAATTATATCTCAAAAATGCCTTGAAGTTGGAAGAAGATATTGAGTATGGGAGATAAAAACCAAACTATTATCTCATGTGTCAGAGGAAGTGTTGTCTGTTTTTCATGAAATAAATTATCATTTCGAGAGTAATTGTAGGTAAATGTGTATTTGTATGTGGACATGTATGTTCCTATGATCGTACAAGACATTTTGTAAATCGATGTAAAATGTACTCAATAGACGTTATAAAAACTTCTGCATTTCCTAAATCATTCCAGTCTCCCCGGACGTGACAGTTACCACCACAAATGTCACTGTTAATGATAGCCTAGCAGTGCTAAAGTGTATACCATCCGGTAAACCTGTAACATACGTCTATTCAGAATGGCAGCATATTTGGTCTGGGTATGGAAGAGTATATCACCCCACTAGACTTGGCAATGATCCTGTATTAGCTTTGTCTGCATTGACCTACGAGTATTCTGGAATCTACATCTGCACAGTGA
>OX401420.1:1021701-1085119 GCA_947846245.1 Cerastoderma edule | reverse complement strand
TTAAATGTGCTAGTGAGGTGTGTCGTTGCTTGCTCATTCCATTTCCAGCTAGTACCGCTGGCGAGCTGGGTAACCAGTCGAAAAGAGAGCCGAGTGAGTAAGTCTCTTCTGCCAGTATGAATGAATGAATGAAAGTTGTTTTAAGACGCATCGAAAGCTAAGGTCATTTAGCACGCATTATCATGATGTGGATGAGTGTATATCAAAAATATTAACAGGTTAAAATGTATTTGTTGAAAGAAAAAATAAATAAGAATTTGTAATTAATGAACAAAAGTAGATAGAACATTTGTAAAAAATTTATGATTGTTGATAGATTGTTTGTAATGAATGTGTGATATTCAATAAATAGTGTGTGATGAAAAAATGATATTGATAAATGTATATATATTTAGAATGTGTAAGGAATCACAATTTATTGTAAATTCCAATTTCTTTGAGAAAGAAAAGAATTAATTCAAGCCTGACAGTCTCAAAAAGCTCATCAATAGTGTTGACATTGAAATATTTTGAACGAATTTTTTGAAAATCAATGCAATTGAGCAATATATGTTTGATGGTAAAGGGTATATTGCATGGAATGCATTCAGGTGCATCTTCCTTAGCCAAGAGCCAGGAGTGTGTAATGTGTGAATGACCAATTCGGATTCGTGCAATTGTAACTTCCTCTCTTCGTACAGACCTGTAAGTAGTGTAACATTCTCCGAGCGTATGCTTAATTGAATGCAATTTATTAAAAACATCAGCATTCCATTTTGATTGCCAGATGGATGTGATGTAAGTTAAAATAGAAGGTTTAAAATCGTTGTATGGTACTGCAAAATCTGAAATGGGAAGGTTAAGAGCTGATTTAGCGGATCGATCCGCATGTTCGTTACACATGATACCAATGTGGCTTGGAAGCCAACAGAACACAAGTCTAATTGAAGATATGAGAGATCCTTTGAATAATTTGACATACCAAAGGGTTCTCCAACTTTTGATTTGATGAGGCTTGCAGTACTGATAGAGAATCGGAAAATATAATAAACTGGGTGGAATTGGCATTTTCCACCAGGTTAATAGCCTTTATCTCTGCAGAGAAGATAGAGGACTTGTCTGGATGGCGGCATTTCTTTACCCTTTCTCCATATACAGCTACAGCTGCAACGGAAGCACCATCCTTGGATCCATCAGTGTATATAGGTTTGTAGGAAGAATATTGTTCTTTTATCTCTCTTTATTTACTGTGAAAGATAGTTCTATCTGTTTCTGATTTCTTATCAGAGGTAAGATCAAATAAAAAGTTTGCTGTGTCCAGTGTCCATGGAGGTATGTCAGATAACTTGTACTGGGCTATAGAATCAGTGTCTACCCCAAGATTATCTATAATTGGCTCCATGCGAATACCAAATGGGGCAATAGCATTTGGTTTCTGTTGAAAAAGGCGTTTGTATTGGGGGTTAAAAACTACTCGATGAGTAGGGTTAAAGGATTAGATTTCAATTTTAAAAAGTATTGAAGAGATAGTTTTTCCCTTCTGTTATATAGAGAAGGTTCATTAGCCTCTGCATAGAGGCTGTTAACAGGGGATGTTCTAAAGGCACCTAGCGCAAGCCTTAAACATTGGTTTTGTATTGGATCTAGCAGCTGGAGATAGGATTTACGGGCTGATCCATACACTATAGATTCATAGTCAAGTTTTGATCGAATAAGGGATCGATATAGCCTTAGCAGAACCTTTTTATCGGCCCCCCAATCTGAATGTGCAATAACTCTTAGAATGTTCATTGCTTTTTGGCATTTCTTTTTAAAAAACTTAATATGAGGTAAGAAAGATAGCTTTTTGTCAAAAATGACTCCAAGAAATTTGAACTCTGGCACAACTTCTAGTTTAGTATTGCCTAGAGTCAGGTCGGGGTATGGCTGCAATCCACGAAGATGGTAAAAATGCATACATTTGGTTTTCGTTTTGGAAAACTTGAACCCATTTTCATCTGACCATATTTGTAATTTATTAAGGCATTGCTGTAGTTGGCGTTCAAAAATATCCATGTTTCTGAAACAGAAACAAATAACAAAGTCGTCTACATAAAGGGAGCAGTCCACCTCAGGGTGTATAGCTTTAACAATGCTATTTATCTTAATGCTAAAGAGTGTAACAGACAAAATACATCCCTGGGGAACCCCCTTTTCCTGCTCGCGAGCACCTTACAAGGTGTTCCCAACACGAACACGGAAGAGCCGTTCACCCAGGAATGCTGCAATGAATATAGGAAGGCGACCTCTGAGGCCAAAATCGTGTAAATCTTTAAGTATACCATGTTTCCAAGTGGTATCATATGCACTTTCCAAGTCAGAAAATACAGAAACTACATGCTGCTTTTTAACAAAAGCTTCTCGAAGATACGATTCGAACCGAACAAGATGGTCTAACGTACTTTGTTGTCTGCCAGTATGAAAGCCTCTCCATGGCAAGCCCTACTCGGTGCTTCCACGCAGCATCCAACGGAAACTGTTAGGACTTGGAGGAGGTCTGCCCCTTAACATGCGGTATGTATGGCTCTGCCTTCGTGCGGATATGCCCTTCTGTCTATGAACAGACCCCCAATTATGGGTCAAATATTCCCAGTCATGGGTTAAATGGCCTCACTGCCTTATGAGTACTAGGGGTAGTGTAAAGCTAAGGGAAATAACCCCGACAGAAATATTGGAGTGAAGCCCGAAAGGCGTTTTCTCAGCTGACACAGTTGAATCTACGACAGCTTCTGCAACCGAGTTCATCTCCAGTCGTCTTGACTTTTCAAGAAGAGACAGTGTGGATGATGCCGCGCAAGTTCTCCCCACTTTAAACTAATTCACGCGCAAGTCGTGACTGTTGTTATAGTTGAATTTCAGCTAAGTCCTGTTGCGATAGGCGAGCGACGAAGCAGAATGTGTGGATACACTGGAAGCTGTAGTTGTAGACCTGTACACATGCGACTCAGGGCATTTGGTCCCTTTTTACTGACAGAAGCAGTAGTAGTATTCGGCAGCCCCCTGAGTGACAGAGCAGCTCTTTTAAGGATTGCACAGCTCACCACCACAGCCTGCGGAAGGAGCTAGAAAAGGTACCCTAATCATTGCCTGCTTCAACTTAACCGGGCCAGTTTACCGCGGATGACAGGGATCCCTCTGATGCGGTCGAAAAATCAACAAAAATATCAAGATCAAATCACTCACCGTGGAACGTAAGATTGCTTCAAGACAACCCTAAGGCTAACAGACCTGACAGAAGAACTGCACTGCTCGCATTTGAACTTGGCCGATACAATATTGACATCGCTGCATTCTCTGAGACACGTCTAGCTGAAGAAGGCCAGCTCACAGAGAGCAATTCTGGTTACACCTTCTTTTGGAGAGGTAGAAGAGCTGAGGAGAAACGTGAGTCTGGTGTTGGATTCACTATCAAGACCAGGCTGTTGCCGAATATGCATAGCTTACCAAAGGGCATCAATGACAGGCTCATGACATTGCAGTTTCACATTAGTGGGGATCAGCAAGCGTTCATAATATGCATATGCCCATGACCAATTTAGAGGACATCAAGGACAAATTCTACCAAGACCTATACTCTACAATATCAGGTGTCCCAAAGGCGGACAAACTGCTCATCCTTGGTGACTTCAATGCCAGAGTTGGAATGGATCATCAAACATGGGTTGGTGTTATTGGTAAACACGGCACTGGAAAGTGTAACAGTAATAGAATACTTCTGCTTAGAACCTGTATGTCATATGGACTAACCATCACAAACACACTTTTCAGACAGGACACACATCACAGGACAACCTGGATGCATCCAAGATCAAAACACTGGCACCTTATTGACTATGTCATTGCCAGGAAGTCAGATCGTCAGGATGTTCTTGTGACGAAGGTTATGTGCGGAGCTGAATGCTGGACTTATCACAGACCAGTCTTGTCAAACGTCGACCTCAATGAAAGAAGGCCTCAAAGAAAATTGATGTTAGTATGTTAAAGCATGAAGAAAAAGCTTCCAATCTTGCCGATGACCTAAACAAAGAAATTGCTGACCAAGACTACAGCAACCTTGACGCTGACAAAGCATTGGCAAAGTTCAGAGATACTGTACATTCATCTTCGCTCAGCATCTTGGGTAGAAAGACAAAGAAGAACCAAGACTAGTTTGATGAAAATAACCAGAACATTCAAAACCTTTTGGCTGCAAAAGAAACAAGCTTTTCCTGGTGCATCAGCAATATCCGAATTCAGTTAACAAGAAAACTGCTTTCGCAGACATACGCAAGAAAGTAATGAAGGAACTACGCAACATGTAAGATACCTGGCTTAGCAATAAAGCCGAGGAGATCCAGAAGTTTGCTGACGACTCATTAAAAGCTCTCTTTGGACCGAAGCCTTTTAGGTCACCTCCCCTTCTTAGCACATATGGCGGTACATTGATCACAGAGCGTGGAGAAATTGGAGCTTTGGGCAGAGCATTTCAATTCGGTTTTGAACCGGCCATCATCCATCATTGACGAAGCCATAAATCGACTCCAACAAGTCACAGTTAACACTGAATTTGACTGTCCTCCTTTTTTCTCTGAAGTTGAGAAGGCCAATAAGCAAATTTCGAGTGGTTAAACACCTGGAGCTGATGCCATCCCTGCAGAAATATACAAGTCTGGTGGTCCAACTCTCACCGACATGCTTCACTAACTCTTCACTTTCTTCTGGACAAAACGAAAGCTTCCACAGGATCGATAGTGCATCTGTACAAGCGCAAAGGCAACCGGCAATGTTGCGACAATCACCGTGGTATCTCTCTGCTTTGCATTGCAGGCAAAATACTAGCTAGACTGGTGCTGAATAGGCTAATTCTCCATCTTGAAGATGGTCTACTTCCCAAGAGTCAGTGTCTTTCCATGCTGTTTGTGGAACTGTCGATATGGTGTTTGCAGCCCGTCAACTTCAGGAGAAGTGCCAAGAACAGCACCAGGACCTCTATGTCACATTTGTTGACCTAACAAAGGCTTTGACACAGTCAGTCGTGAAGGCCGTTGGAAAATTATGTCTAAGTTTGGAAGTCCCGAAACCGTTATCAGCATCATTCGTCAACTTCATGTCTGGATGATGGCTCGTGTGCTTGACGACAATGATGTTTCACCAGAGTTTTCAGTGAGTAATGGAGTTAAGCAAGGATGTGTCCTTGCTCCAACCTTGTTCAGCATGATGTTCTCTGCGATGCTAACAGATGCTTTCACCAGGGACGACACAGGAGTGAACTTAAGACACATTACAGACGGTAAAGTCTTTAATCTAAGGCTTCTCAACTCTGTCACAAAAATCAGACATGCTGTAATCAGAGATTGTCTCTTTGCAGACGACTGTGCTCTCAATGCCAATTGTCATTCCAACATGTAAGCGGAAAGGAATCAGAACCAGCAGCAAATTCAAGGTGTACATTGCAACTGTTGTCAGAACTCTTCTTTATGCGTATGAAACATGGACCGTTTACTCAAGGCATGCGAAGAAACTAAACCATTTCCATATGACGTGCCTGAGAATACCAAAGCAACCGTTTTATGGGGAGTTATCTCAATGCAAAAGACTGAAAAGGATCAGAAGAAAAGGTTCAAAGACACTCTGAAGTGCTCTCTAAAACGGCTCAACATTCCTACAGACGATTGGGAAAAACTTGCCGAAAATACGTCGTCATGGAGGCTCAGAATTACAGTTGGAGCAAAAGCAGCCGAGAAAGCGCGCATTGAAGATAAGAAACATGCGATCCGGAAATAGATAGTGGAAAAAGCCTATCAACAGAACCAACCCACATGTGTTCCGTCTGTGGCAGATTGTTTCGAGCGTCTATTGGCTTGATAAGTCACATTCGAACTCATGAGACCTTGCCAAAATAGCTGTCAACGGTCATCTTCGCCTAGCGATGGACGAACATCATCATCATAATGACAAACTAGTCATTTTGTTCTTAACAAAGGGAAATTATTGAATATAGAACCAGAATTGCATGAGAAAACGTGCACCTCGTGAGAGCAATGGTTTGGTGAGATACTAAGTGTTCTCACGGAACAAGCACAGTTAAACGAGCGAATAATAGTCCCTCTCCCTCTCTCCCCACCTCGTCAATCCTAAAACAGTATCCTCTTTCGTATCTTCTTGAAAGAAAAAGAACAACATGTAAACACCATCCATACATATAAAAGATACAAATAACCAATATTCTCAAACATATCAATAATAAAAAAGCCAGGAAAATGTCTATCGAAATACTTGCTAACAGACAGCTTACTGAGCCTCTTCCCGAACAACACCCTGGTCTTAAAAGATTATTTGGAGAAAACATAAACCGGTGCAACAAACAAGGCTAGACTTCTTTCTTTATTCATCATCTTTATCTATCTCAAGGGCTGATGACTTGCATTCCAAAAGATGACAAACCGCGACAGTTTTAAAGAAACTGGAGAACCATGATCACACTTATAAAGATCTATAAGATCGGAAAACCGTATCAAACGTATCCTACCTAATATTATTCTCTCGGACCAAACAGGTTTTTTAAGGAATCGATAAATCGGAGAAGACACAAGACTAACAGATGATATTTTACATTATAAAGAAGAAAATTACATTTCTGGTATGATACCTTTAATCGACTTTGATAAAGTATTTGACTCACTGTCTTAGTCATTTGTAAATAAAACTTTTGAATTGTCTAGTTTCGGCATATCGATACAAAAGATGGTTTAAACTCTTTCACAAATATTTTAAGTCGGCAGTTACAAAATGTAGTTACTTGTCTGAGCTTATTATAGAAAGAGGCCGTATGCAATGAGATCCCTTGTCATTTTATATATTTATCCTATGTGCAGAAATACATTTATATTAGCATAGAACAAAATACTAGAATTAAGGGAGTAACAATCAACGATCTAGAATATAATCTCTCCCCAATTGCAGATGATACCAGTATGATTTTAGATGGGTCTGGGGAATCTTTAACTTAGATATTAACTGCTTTAAAGGCACATAGAAGGAGATTAATGCTATATAAAACTTTATTATTCGGTAAACTTTTGGTCAAATTCAAATAGTTATCAACGAAAAACCCTATCAGCACAACTTAACTATGAAAAAAAAACAAGAAATAATCCAGATTAACCAGATGAATAATTCAGATTACGTGATTCTCCACCCCTGACCTTGACAGTTGATACACAAATGTTTGAACCGACCAATCAGAATTTGTTATTTTGAATATGTAATCAAACAGGTTGTTGATAAACATGATTGAATTGGATACAACTATTCTTCAAGCAAAAAATAACTCATGTTAAAGGAGGCTATTTAATAGGGTTTCAATGCATTCGTAAATTAATTATCATGACTTTTATGATCATAATAAAAGAACTCAATACTTTTTTTTTTCAGTAATTTGTTTGTCTTCATCTCCTTTTATGTGCTGTTAGCAGAATATTCAAAACCATCTGGTCTTAAAGTGAAGTTTGACCAAAGAGAAAAGGTATGACTAGACATGAAAAAATATTGTTCTATTACAATAAAAACAAAATGGAAATTAACATGGAATCGAGATCATTTTAAAATGTTAGATATCAATTTTAATGTTTATCTTGATAAAATGATATCTTGGAACCATTGTGACAAACTTAAAGAAATAAAACTTGTTATCAAAAACTGGAAAAGAAGCTGTTTAACCCCTATAGAAAACAATAAAAAGTCTTCTTATATACAAAATGAACCATCGTTTTTAAACACTTCCAAACCCTACAGACACAATTATTAACGAGATGATTAGTATATTTGATGGCTTTAATTGGAATGGACCATGAAAAGTAAAACAGTCTGTTTTAGTTAAAGAATAAAAAGATTGAAAATAAAAAATAAAATAAGAATATAAAGATGGGGGGGGGATGAGATAAACACCAACGCTTGTATTGGTGCTTTATAAACAGCATGCATTAGAAGACTGCTTTTAAACAATAGTAAATGTACGGAATTCGTAAATAATTAGATGTTGATAAAACGATGCATTACGGAAAGTATTATATTAATAAGTTATCAAATAACTTTCAAAATACATTTTGGCAGGATTCGGTAAAAGCATTTTCTAATCCAATACATAAACACCATATTGATTCTGATAACTTTTCTAAAATATCCCTTATTCTACAACCACAATATTGTTAGATAATCAAATGGTTTTTGTTTTCTTTCTTGTTTAAAGCTGAAATACGCTGTATTCTTAAAGCAAATGGTGGAATACTTAGATATGACCAACTGAAATTAGAGTACAACTCAAAGATAGAATATGTAACATACATTGAAATAGTTACATCGATTGTCTCAGTTTTTGGCAAATATAAAATTGATAAAATTGCAAGTAAAAGGCCACCAAAACCCTTTATACTAGATTACTTAAATACTGTTCTAAAAGATACAGAAGGGTCAAAATCAATGTATAAATTCCTAAATGAAAATAACGAAAAGGCTACTTGTATACAAACATGGAATTAAAAAAAACTTTCAACAACGTACACACTTGATGAATGGAATGTTTTTCCTCTGATTCGCATGCTATTACAAATAACAATAACATACGTGCAGTGGTTTCAATTTAGAATTTTACATAGATTTCTTGGAACAAATTATTTTTTTACATATAAGATGAAATGCATTTGCAGTCCTTTATCTACTTTCTGTACAAAGGAAAATTAAATAGTTGGACATCTCTTTTTTTGGGAATGTAATCTAGTAACAACATTTTGCGTCATCTTTTAGTTTCTTAGAGACATCTATTTGAAAGTATGAATCTAGAAGCAGCTTTATTTGGGTATAAAATGAAGTCCGATAAGGCAAAGAATGTAATCGTTATCTTATTAAAAAGATATATAATGAAGTGCAAATTAGTCATGCGACTCGTCAAATGCTGGAGCAAACATCTACTTGATAACACTGTTTCAATAAGAAGCAATGCGCACAAGCTTATCATACATGGAAGGGTCTTTTTGTCTTTAGTCTAAAATAACAGACCACTTTAGATTTTTTTGTCACACAAGAAGTATAAGAACATCCTAATTGGCATTCAAAAGACGTATCAACGTTCTGTTTAATGCTGGCCAGTAACATTTTGTTTCCTTTTTATTCATTCTCAGATTCAGTCTCTAATAGATATGTAGGTTGATTTATAGATTTAAGAGCATGTCAACGATGGTCATAATCTCAATTATGACTAGAAAAAAAAAAGAAAAGATGGAAACAGTTTTACAAGTTCTTTGTCCTTATAGTAGCATAATCTATTTTCATTAAACCGCCAGTGCATCATATACTTTGATTCAAGGAACACAAGAATACTAACTTACTTATATCTTGTGTATGAGCTCGATAAGTTGTATAACGATAAAGAACATGTTTTATTTGTATTATATATCAAATGAAATAAATGTAACTCTCTTGATGAAGTCTGAAATAAGAAAGCAATATTCTCAGATGCCAATATATTATGCCTGCATTGGAAATTATTGAGGCCTTAATGGGGGTACTTGAATAGAAAATAGTTTGCACTTTTTTAGCCCTCATTCATGTTTAGTGTAAACGATAGTAATCTCTAGAAAGTATGTTAGATCATTCTTTATTGTTCTACTTAGAGGATATCTCAGCATTGGTATGTATATATTAAATTGTAACTGAGACCCTTCATGCAACTTCATGTTCCCTTAATCACAATGTAAGAGCTAGATTGAAATGGCGGTTTTTGCTAACTTTGTTCATGGTCTTAAAACTATGTTAAGTTATAGATCTGATAATTCCCAATCCCCTTTGTGAAACCACAAATTGAGAGAACTTATTAAGCTGAAGAACCCACAAAATTCCAAGTCTTACTGTTTATAAAGCCCAAATGAGTTTGCCAAGGAAATTCAGTGGCTATGGCCAGACACATAAGATGCTGAAAAGCATTTGATTATGATGGATGGTCTACATATAGAAAAGGCTCGCTTAGTGAAAAGAGACGATTGGTTGAGTGGATGTGGTTGAGATAATCACACCTATCAGGACTGAACAGGTACATAAAGGTGTACATGTTCCAAGAGCTCAATGGATACACCAAGTGTTGCTTGCACCATAACAAATTCTTCAAGCGAATGCTTATACAGAGCAACAGCTGTTGAGTGACCTGCAGCATTTGAAGAATGGTGTGAAAACATGCAATCAAGCACTCCCAAAATGTGTGACAGTAATAGTGTTCATGAATAAATACTACTTCTACAGTCTCGCTGTAGAAGCCGGCTTTAATTGGTGATTTGGTAGAGTGGTTGGCTTTCTCTCGATGTTAAGCAACATACATCGCTGTAAGTGCCTAGATGAATGACCCGCGATGGGTTTACTCCGAGAGGGACCCGATACACGTTACACGTTTCAGGAGGCACGGTGAGGCTTGAAAAGCTGATGGTGATGCTATACAGCAAAACAGTCCCCACGGAACGAGTGAACGAAGCTCAAAAATAAATGGTTGCCTATCAAGGCAAACATATCAACCGTGTACCCCCCCACCCACAATGGGCCACATGTAATGCTATTATACAGCATATATTGCATGCACTTTATCATAGTGGACACATTTGGGGCATTTTCGATTCGGCTGATGTATCCTAAGTCTGTTAGACATGAGATTATTTTTCTTTCGTTAATTATTAAGCCTGTATACCATGTTTTCTTCCTGTGTAATTTTACATTGCAAACCATATGTAACTTTGGCTAGTTCGACCTTGACACTTCATTGCAAGAGCATGAATGTTTGTTTTCAGTGTATTTTTCTGGGTACCAAGTGGCCGGTTATTTATAGCTTGACATATATGCGCGCTTTATTTACGAGATTCAGTCATCGCGTTTGTATAAAATGAAAATGGCCGAAATCAACTAATATTGTATTGGTTCTCTGCTGAATTAATTTAAAAAAAATGTGTATTCCCTTATTTTCTTTAGTTCCGTAAAAGAATCCTTTGACGTCCGGGGACTTTCAATGAAGGTTATTGACCTAAACTATAAGTGTATCAAGTATGGTGCTTTTTTTTTTACAAAAAGAGCACACTGTTGGCTTTTTATGGTTCTTACAGCTTCAAGTAATAGCTAAATAAGTAAATATGCGTTTGTAATACTAGGTAATAAACATTTAAGGACTATGTCATGGCCGAAATTTGATAATGGGTGGGCGGGGTACGAATTTCTTATATTGAAGTAATTGGATAAATGTAGCTCATTTATCTTTCATGTAGATGTTAAAAATGCTAGATTAAAAGAAATGAACTTGAGACATAAAATAGAAAGAATAATTCATGTTTTAATTCATCATTCTTTGGTACAAGATTTTAAAGAACTGACTGCACAAATAAGAATATATTTACGTGCATTACCATGCTAAGAGTTCCATTTAGATACACCGAGACTTTAATTTTTTAATTATAAATTGTATTCCTTTATTTTTCATGCAAAGTACTGACATGTACACAATGATTTTCAATTTGCAAAGGCTCACTTTACACAAAAAGGAGTACCAATAAATAAGTATGGTGGCCACTAATCGCCAAAATTCATTAAAGTATACACGAAAAATAATTTGAAAGAAATTGTGACTGAAATTAAAACTTATGTTGTTGATATCTATACGATGTTTATAATGATATTGTGTTACGTTGAATGGTTTTATATTGAGAAAAAATTGTATACACCTTTTTCAATTAGCCTTCATAACATACAATTTAATCTAATTCATTAAAAAGATTAACAATACACTTTTTTTTTAAACACGTAATGAGATGTTAATATCTAGGTCAGTTGGTCAATATTGTTTTGATGTTGTGCTACGTTTACTTACCAATCTTCATTAAATATAGCCATGGATTTATACATATTTGGAACATTTGTCATTATCCCCCTTCTTGGTCCAAGAACTAGGTCACTATATTAAATCATAAAGTATTGTTTTGCTCACTTAGGAATGAATGAAGGCTGATTTGTGTGAAAATTGGTAAGCATGTTTGGTTTAACGTAATCATGATCAATTTTGAAAACGGTTTACATGAAATAAGAAAAATAACTATACACATTTCTTATACATACTATGGTGATGTATGTAGTATCAATATGACCCTCTTATGTGCATTTGTAATTTATGAATAAGTTGGTCGTGTAAGGTTGATGCCATATGAACTATATAACATTCAACAAAATTTCGTAAACAACGAGCTAAATTTAGAATGAAAGGTGCCATTCTAGATACCATTTTCACCTGGGTCTTCGGAAATTTTTTACCACTCTCTTCACGTGACGTTAGCCAGGTGCGCGAGAAGGAATCCCGCGTTTATTCATAAACTGGCTTTCCCATAGAATTAAGCGCTGAAAGGCGCGGACGCTCACTTCACATTATTTAACGAAAACATGGGATTACAGTAACTTAGAAGTAAAGAAATTGAAAATGGTCTTTGAATTAGTAACAATGACTGTTGATATAGATTATCTAACAGCTATGAATCCCACGCCACAAGTCTGTATGAGTCAGTCCCTTTAAAGAGTTAAATATAATTTAAGAGGACTTTGATAGAAAAGTGTTTTTACATTGGTCTTATGATACGCCGTCGTTGGTTCGAATATTATAAAAACTGCTCGAAACCATCGGCTAAATCGAAAGTGATGATTAGAATTTGCTGAAATATCTTATCACAATCATTGTAAAATTAACAAACGTTAAAATAAATAGAAGTAACCATAAGCTATAATACAATCTTTAAACACCTACCTGTAACAATATGAAAAAGCTAGTTTGACCTTCCGTACAGTAAATTAACCTCGTTGAATGTCGAGTGTTAAGACGCAACACAAGATACGTTGCAAAGTGTTGGTCTTTATGGTTTTCAAAGAATACGCTTATCACTTACTTGCTGTTTCACTTTCATCACATAGGCATAGGAGCCGCGGGGGCAAGCGGGGGCCCGCCCTCCCCAGCCCCAAATATGCAAATATTCATACGATTTCTTTTTAATCCATCTAATGTTATTGAATTTGTAGATACATGAATAGTTATGAGAAAGTTTAAGAACATTTATTCTTAAACCGGTCCTCATCTGAAGTTGCCCCCCCCTCCCTCCCACCACAATGTTGAAGCTCCTACGCCTATGCATCAAAGTGAATATTTCATTGGTTTCCGTTTCGATGCCTTTTTGGTATGACATGCAAGTGCGCGCGCATTTGTAAAAAGAAAATAATGAGAGAAACCAACAAGGAGATCAGCGTTTGGCATAGGGTTTATTTTGTTTAAAGGACACGACCCGGTCTGCTGTTTTGTTTATTTACACAAGGGTTAGATCCCTTAATCGAATAATCGAGAACGATGCCGTTAAAAGCATACTAGCCCTCAGAAAAACTGCAAAACTGGGTAATATGAGTTACAAATTACAAATTTAAAGTACTTTTAAGTTAATTTTCAATTATACTGGAACGTTCACAATTTAAGTTTTGGCGCAAGTATGGCTTTAAATAAAATGAGTCCATGTTAACAAGTTGTCTCATTTGTTTAACATCGATTGTGTAGAAAGCCTGAAGCGTGTTAAATTATTCGCGATGACTGCTTCCTGGTTACTAAACCTGTACTCGCGCCGATTTATTGGTTAATCCAGGCAATTTTCACCGCGCCTAACCGGGGACTCGAACCCGAGACCCTCGGTACAAAAGCCGACGCTCTACCTGTGCACAACTGTCGTCGTAATTTAATTGTCTCTAACTAAAAAACGTCTGTCGAGTTTTGACAACGAGAAACATGGGCCATTATATTTACCAATGGAGAGTCGGCCAAATGCTATAAACCGGAAGTGCTAAGTGCTAGTTTCGATCGAGTGATCGCGACGATAAAATTGAGAAAAATATGTCGAAAGGTGCGTCTTATCCTGAGCAACAACCGTATAGGTTTATAGGGTCTTTGTCCCAATTATATGTTATTAATGTTCTACACCGTCGCTGACACTTCGACAGTTTTGACACGGAGAAAATCAATTATCCTGTCACCAATGTCATTATTGGACCGATACCAAGAAGCCGTCTTACATTTGTGATATACGGCTTATCGCCAGTCTCCTCCGTCCGTCTCTGTATACTATGGATTGCGCAGTTTGTTTGCTTTCGAACAGCGTCTGCTGTTGCTGTCTTAAGGTTCTTTAGTGAAAGTCCATCTCACAGATTGTGCAGAAATCTGAACTCATTTGGTTTATCAAATGAAAACGCCTTGAAAGCAGTATGGAAGCTATCATATTGTTTCTCGCGAGACTCCTTCCGTTGTACTTTCGTTTACAAATATGATTTCAAATACATGTAGTTGATGAAAAAAAGACGCACTTTCCCCCGCAAGATCTCAAACCTTCAATCTTTCGAAGGCGTATAATCTAACCCTTCGCTCCCAGAATTGTTCCTATATCAACAACTGTTGACAAGAGCAACCTCGGACGAACACCGATATCAGGAAACGAACCAGGAAAGTTAATCTCGAAACTTGTATGTTACCAGAATAGATCAGAACATAACTTTAATTGAACCCAAGTATAAACAAACGTAAAGGAATAAGGGACTGATTGAGGAAGGGGCGGGCGGAGGTAGGGAAGGAGGAAGAGACTGGGAGAGGGACTGGAGGGAAGAGGGAAGGGACTGAGAGAGGGACTGGAGGGAAGGCACTAAGAGAGGGACAGAGAGGGACTGGAGAGAAGGAGGAAGGGACTGAGAGAGGGACTGGACGAAAGGGGGAAGGGACCGAGAGAGGGACTGGAGGATAGGAGGAAGGGACTGAAGGGACGGGACTGAGAAAGGCACTGGAGGGAAGGGACTGGAGAAAAAGGGACTGGAGGGAAGCGACTGAGAGATGGTCTGGAGGGAGGGGACTGAGAGAGGGCCTGGAGGGAAGGGACTGAAAGAGGAACTGGAGGGAAGGGGCTGAGAGAGGGTAGGAGGAAGGGACTGGAGAGAAAGGACTGAGAGAGGAACTGAGAGAGGGTCTGAGAGAGGGTTTGAGAGAGGGAATGAGGAAGGGACTAGAGGGAAAGGACTGAGAGATGGTCTCAGATAGGGGAGGAGGAAGGGACTGGAGAGAAGGGACTGAGTGAGGGACTGGACTGAGAGAGGGTCTGGAGGGAAGGGACTGAGATAGGGACTGGAGGGAAGGAACTGAGAGAGGGACTGGAGGGAAGGAACTGAGAGAGGAACTGTAGGAAAGGAATTGAGAGAGGGACTGGAGGGAAGGGGCTGAAAAAGGGTCTGGAGGGAAGGGACCGAGAGAGGGACTTGAGAGAAGGGACTGAGAGATAGACTGGAGGGAAGGGACTGAGAGAGGAACTGGAGGGAAGGGAGCGAGAGAGGGTCCGGAGGGAAGGGACTTAGAGAGGGACTGGAGAGAAGGTACCGAGAGAAGGACTGGAGGGAAGGAACTGAGAGAGGAACTGGAGGACAGGAATTGAGAGGACTGGTGGGAAGGGACTGAGAGAGGGTATGGAAGAAAGGGACTGAGTGAGAGACTGGAGGGAAGAGGGAAGGGACTGAGAAAGGGACTGGAGGGAAGGGACTGAGAGAGGGTCTGGAGGGAATAAGGAAGGGATTGGGAGAGGGTCTGGATGGAAGGAAGAAGGGACTGAGAAAGGGACTGGAGGGAAGGGACTGAGGGGAAGGAACTAAGAGAGGGTCTGGAGGGAAGGGACTGAGAGAGGGACTGGGGGGAAGGGACTGAGAGAGGGACTGGAGGGAAGGGGGGAGGGACTGAAGGTCTCGAAGGAAGGGACTGAGAGAGGAATTAGATGGAAGGAACTAAGAGAGGGTCTGAAGGGAAGGGACTGAGAGAGGGACTTGAGGGAAGGTGGATGGGACTGAGAGAGGGACTGGAGTAGTTTTTTCCCTCACAGTTCTACAAATCCTTCATCCTATGAATGTGCAAATCAAACGAAAACAAACAACTCTAGACATATTCAATATTTTATCACTTTTATATTTTGTCAACTGTGAGCATTCATATCAATTTAACGTTTAATCAATTCATAACACGTAGCATGAGTCCAATTAACGGTTAGTAAACATGTGAAATCTAGACTGATGAAGCCTTCTCCAAGAGACGTTTCTAATGGATAACAGGAAATAAAGGTATGTCTACTAAATCTAGAAAAGCTTTAGGTAAAATGCCCTTTTCCACCCCTTATCTTCGCTTTATGGAAACGTTTTCATTTCTCACTGTGCAAATAGTAATGGGGCTCCTACGTCAAAATGTCGTTGAACATACTGATTTGTGAAAATGTGCCAGTTTAGAGCATCTAGCCGCCTCCTGGCCACCCCAGAGACTTGGAACCCCGCAGCAGATCACAAATAAACTCAGAATTAAGTACATGTAACTGAGTAAGTATGCAATCACCTGGATTGTTTGATAAATTCAACAAACTATTTAACCCTTTCCCAAACAACAATTGTTCGACTGTCCAAAATTAAAAAAGTTTGCAGACGACATTTCAAAATGTGGTGAAATTGGGAAATGATCTTCTGATAGGGCAGCAAACATTGTGGGAAAAGGAAAAATTGCTCGTTACGAGGAATTTTTCCTTTTCCCACAATGTTTTCTAAAGTCGTCTGCAACAAAGTGGTCAAATGTCGTTACTGTTTGGGAAAGGGTTAAGTATTCGAACTTTTCAATTGATTCAAGCCCAAAGCAACAACTGAAAACAAAGGTAACATGAACAAGGAAAAATACCATTATCCTATTGGAAAGAAGCACTAATGATAAACATATATTTTGTTTCCATTTATCACATTGGTTTTAAAAGAATACAGTTACATGAAGTATTATGGAATAAGGGTATATCATTTCAACAAAGCAATTCCTGATTAAGAAAAAAAAAAAGGAAAAATATTCAATTATTTACACAAATCATGAAAGCCCAATGGTAAACACTTGACCAATCCACCGATATGAAAGCACCTACAGACGATATGAAAGCACCTGCAGACGACAACATAAAGGTAGGATACTAACAGTCTGTTAGTAATTAGTAATCTCAGTAAAAACGTTTGTCATAAAAGGAGAAATTACTCAATATGAGTAATTTCTCTTCTTTTCACAGCAGCTTTGAAATCAACTTATGGTGGTCTAAAAATGCGCTACTGGTCGAAATCATAAAACCAATAGCAGACGTAAATATCCAAGAACAATAGACTCACACTTTATTCTAAATACATTTGGAACCATTGTGATAAAATGAGAAATTGCACAATAGAAACATCCCCCTTTTTCACAATGGTTTTAAAACATTCACTGTTGGAACATCAAAGTGGTTTATGTTAAACTTAAAGGATTTGAGTGGTCACACACTAAAATACACACAAAACAGTGAAATCAGTTTGAAACAGTCATCTTCAAATAAAGGCTAAATAGTTAATATGGGGTTTAATACAAAGTCAACAATTTCTCAGATATGTTATGGCTTACCCGGATTCATCCAAATTAGCATAGTCCTCAGAAGTGTCTTGCCAAAGGACACTCCTACGAAACAGAGATACAGGTGGATATGTCTTGCAAAGTAAGAATAATAGTAAGTTATTGATCTGAGGCTTGTTCAAGTCATTTTGCACTCGCAGGCACTCTTTGGCTGTTTCCCTATTTCACAGACTTGTGAGACAGTGAAGCAGAGTACCAGTTGTTAACCCTTTACCAAACGCCAAGTTTTCAATTTTCCCAAATTGAAAGAGTTTGCAGATGATATTTCAACATTTGATGAAATTGTAAAATAATCTTCTGATATGGCAGAAAACATTGTGGGAAAGGGAGAAATTGCTTGTTAAAAGCAATTTTTCCTTTTCCCACAATGTTTTTTAGAGTCGTCTGCAACATTCTGGTCAAATGTCGTTATTGTTTGGTAATAGGTTAACGTATATGTGCACTTGACAACTAGAACATGGCAAAGAGCCTGATTTAGTAATGAAGTATACCTTTCATCTTTGGTTAGTTCTTTTTATGAGATATTCAACATTTTTTTCAGTTTAATTCAACATATATTTCAAAATATCAGGTATCCTGGGATAGCTGCAAGAACCAGAGAAGGAAATTGTGTCTTGCCATAATGAAATGCTATGCTCGTTTCTGAGATTGAAACAGAGGTAGTCGGGCTCAGATCCCCATTGTAACCTTACAGGTGCTTGTTCACAGAAGAAGAAAATTTTTAAAGTCAAAATAAAATGTGGTGGAAACAATACAGTTTTTGGATTGTTGTTTGATACAATTAAAAGTAGAGCTCTAGTGTAAGTAAGTAAATTCTTATTTAAGTATTTAGAGCCTTAATACAATGAATAAACTCAGATGCAAAAGAGTTCACAATTGTACATACTAAGATACATTGGCACATTCTGAATCAAGTTTGCGTTTAGTAGCCTTTTTCCATTGAATATTGTACTGCAACACAAAAAATGTAAAAAAACTGTATTGTTTCAACCACATTTTGTTTAGATTTGCAATGCACCTTCAATGTCCCCATTTTTTTAGATGACCTTTCAGAGAACTCACTGTATTCAACATATTCATCAACACTATATGTACAAATAAACCTATTTCTATGTGCAGTCAATCTTGACAAACCCTAAACCAAATGCCAAATTGTGGACTTTCCCAATTGAAAGAGTTTGCAGATGAAATTTCAAAATGTGATGAAATTGAAAAATAATCTTCTGAAAGGGCAAAAAACATGGTGTGAAAAGGAGAAATGGCTCGTTTAGAGTCATCTGCGACAAACATGTCAAATGTCGTAATTGTTTGGTAATGGGTTAAAGTGGCCAAAGTAAGCCATGGCCAAATTGAGGGGTATATAATACAACAAACCCCTTAATGTGGAGACCACTCATTCAGAAAGTGCCAGTAGGAGCTTTCTGAACGAGTTGCATCCTGTTTTAAGATATCATAGGACTAAATAACTTTTCATGCACTGGCATAGGGTGATCCCTTAACACAAGAGTGACTGTACAATCTAATGAAAATTACATTTACACTTATTTACACTACAAAAATCTATCAGCAATTCATGCACCCTTTGGGACATGAATTAATGCATTACTTCTAATTCCAAATATGGTGACTTTAGCGCAGAGGTAGAGAGTCAGCCTCTTGTACTGAGGGTCCGGGTTTGATCCCCATTAGGCGAGGTGAAAATTGCTGGTACTAGCTTTCGATTCTGAGCGAGCACTGGTTTAGTATCCAGGAAGCAGTCATTGAGATTGAAATCAATTTAAGATTCAAGCTTCCTTCACAATGATGTAAAATCAATAAGTTTAAACTAATTCCATATATATACATACATGTATATGTTTCAATACAAGACTTTGATGCACTGTAAGTACTTCATAAACATGAAGCACCTAATAAAGCATTGCATTGAAGCCTCGATATATTATATATTAGATAGTGCAAGTTTAATCTGTGGCTCTTTGAGAACATTTCTGAATAGTTAGGGAAAAAAGCTTGCCCCAATTAGTTATAAATTTCCACTCAGAAACTTCATCAATTGAACTAGCTGACAAAGCCATGATGATATTTCTCTTATAAGGATTTCATACTGATGATAACATGCACATATATTTTTCTTTAACTTTTAAAAATCAAAAAAAAAATCCAGAAGATTTTGCAAAATAATTTAAAAAAAAAAAAAAAAAAATCATCTGAATAGATGCAAATTTTGAAGCTGAACATCAAAACTGAAAAGCTATGGATTTTTTTTTAATTTTTTGCATTAAGCAGCCACCTCTATTAAGCAGCCAGTTTCATGTTGTCCCCTGTGTGGCTGCTTATCACAAGTCTAACTGCATCTTATATAGTATATATCAAACACCAGACAACCTGTTCATTGAATATATACATATACATAGGTTTAGGAGTTATGCATTGATTCAAGCCTCTGTTCAGGCATCTTTACTAACATATATCATCTTCTTCATTATTACAATTTTGAATTTCAGGTTCAAATGTACAGAACTAAATGACCAGTTGGTCAGTATGTACGTATGGTTCTTTCCCTTAACCTTTTAAATGCTGAAATATTTTCTAAAAATATATATTTGTGTTAACTGCTTTCCAAAACCTTTAATATCACTTTTATTTTGTTGAGGAGAGACACTTAGAGTAGCAAACAGGTTAGATCACATGCCCGCCGCCAATTTACTTGGAGGCTAGCCTGGATCTTACCCATTTGCATATTCATGAAGTCCGTTCCAGAACTATAAGTGTTAACAGACATTTGCAAGTACAGTAAATCCTGTATTAAGCAGCCAACAAAAATGCCATCAGATCTGTTTTTTTTAGACCGTTGACAGCTTAATACAGCAGGCAAAACATGAAGAAAGCTCCTGCCGGAGCTTTCTTCATGTTTTGCCTGCTGTATTGAGCTTCAATGCTGCTATGCAGTCACATGTATTCTATGTTTAAGAGTGGCTGCTGTAGACAAGTTTGCCAGTACCTTTTAAAGGTGCCTCTTCAGTGATCACAGAAGGGATAAGTTGAGAGTTAAGATAAAATGTTGTTGAAACAATCCAGTTTTTGTATTGTTGTTTTAGAAACAATAAAAAGCAGCTATTGAAAGCATAATTAATACAAGAAACATCAATTTATCCAGGATACAGTCTGTATCAAAAAGATCACAATAACTGTATTGTTTCGGCATTTTATTTTAACTTTCTAACTATCTCTTCTGTCAACACACGCATTGTTCAAATCTTTTCAAATGATTACTGCATAGAATAATATCAACCCTTAAAATCATATATAATTACATATGCAATTTGTACTCAAGAATTAAATGTTGCTGAGGAAAACAATGCTCTACTGATTTCGACTAGTCAAAAATTACTTTTTAGGGCAGAGGTAAAGGAAGTCAAAATGTTATGATTCCATCCATAATTTTTCCGAGAAACAAACATGATCAGTTTGCAGAGGTTTTTGATACATTTCAAACCCCTCTGAAAACTTTGCTAAGGATGATATAGTTATGATTATCGTTGCACAATTATGCAATAACTACATTAAAGTTATTAGTATGCTAACAGGGTCTTCCCATTAGGCCTGCAAAGCACTATTATGATTCAAGAACTTAATCATGGCTAATAATTGTTAAATGTTCATTCATGAACACAAAATATGTTCTTAAATTGTTCATGAACTTCAAGAACACATTCATAAACATGTTTTCATGAACCTGTACTTGATGTTCAGGAATATTTTACTGAATTTCATGAAATTGTTCTGTGTGCATGAACGGCCATTTAACTTTCATGAAGTTCATGAAAAAGATCTGCAATCTTTCACAGGGAAAGTGCTGTAGGACATTTGTGCCTGAATTTCAAAATAAGTATCCAAGCACCATCATTGTTCCCACTGCATAAACCCTTTCCCAAACAACAAATTTTAGACTGTCCCAAATTGGAAGAGTTTGCAGACTACATTTCAAAATGTGATGAAATTGGAAAATAATCTTCTGATAGGGCAGAAAACATTGTGGGAAAAGTAAAAATTGCTCGTTATGAGCAATTTCTCTTTTTCCCACAATGTTTTCTAAAGTCATCTGCAACAGAGTGGTCAAATGTTATTGTTTGGGAAAGGGTTAAACATGTGCCCATAACTTTTAAAATTGTCCCACAGTTACTCTTCTTGCTTTTGATATTGTTTGATACAATTGTTCTGGTTTAAAAACAGTATTAGTTTGTCATTTAATTCCAAAATATACCTAAAAACTCATCATTTTGGGATGCATATTTAGAAAAGAAATCAGCAAAGTATTGGAGGTCACCCCCAATCCATGCCACATACAAATGGGTTGGCCCAAACCCTATCTAGGCATCAAGCACTCTAGTGCATGAAATAAAGTTCCTGGGGAAGACCTTCTTGTGTTCTTTAATGTATTTAACCCATTACCCAAACAATAAAATCATTTAACCATTTTGTCGCAGTTGACTCTGAAAAACATTGTCGGAAATGGAGAAATTGCTCATAAAGAGCAGTTTTTCCTTTTCCCACAATGTTTTCCCCTCTATCAGAAGATTATTTCCAAATTTTATCACGTTTTGAAATGTCGTCTGCAAACTCTTTCGATTTGGGACCCTCAAAAATATTTTGTTTGGTAAAGGGTTAGTCGTCCTCCGATTTGATTGACTCGATCTGCTCCTTCAGTAAAACATCTTTCAACTGTTCGGATGGATGTCCGTCATCTATTTCTTTACAAAACTGCTTCAACTGCAAATAAATTGAATTGGATTAGAGATTGTTACAGATATACATTGATGCCGTTTATAATTGGATTAGAGATTGTTACAGATATACATTGATGCCGTTTATAATTGGATTAGAGATTGTTACAGATATACATTGATGCTGTTTATATAATTTTACATGATGAGTCTTTCATTCCATTAACATTATTTCTCTCTTCGAACCAAACTAGCTACCAATGCTGAATATGCAAATACATGAATTGTTATGTTTGATATGCTTTATTTGAGGCACTTTTATTTTTCGATTTTTCTAATAATGAACAAGCATCTTTAAAGACTTATTCAGGTACCGGTATATAAAGTATATTTAATGCCCAAAAAAAACATATAAATTGGGTACTTAGCAAACTATTGGCCATCATTCCCTTTTTTTAAATTGTGTGCGCCACTGCCTGGTTATTGAACCCTAGACCTTGTACATTCAAGACTGACACTCTACCTCTGCAACCAACAGTGGTTTCTTAAGTCCAACACAACCAGCTTATCTGCCCCTGCATACTTTATCATTCTTTGCTTAACACTTTACCAAATGCCCAATGTTTGACATTCCCAAATTTAAAGAGTTTGCAGACAACATTTCAAAATTGATGAAATTGATAAAAAATAATCTTCTGATAGGGCAGAAAACATTGTGGGAAAAGGGGAAATTGCTCTTTAAGAGCAATTTCTTCTTTTCCCACATTGTTTTCCAGAGTAATCTGCAACAAACTGGTCAAGTGTCTTCATTGTTTGTTAACGGGTTAATAGTCCCTATTCAGATCTGTTCAACCTTTCCTTCATAAAAAATTGTTTTAAAACATCTGCCGCAGAAGAATTAGGAAACCATTTGGCATTGTGACAAAAAAGAGAGTTTGCTTTCTAAAAGCAAATTCTATGCAAAATTCGAAAAGGCTGGAAGAGGTGTTTTGACAATTTTTTGTTTGGTTTATTTTCTTTTCAAACCAAACAATTTTATTTCGTTTTTGAGGTAAAAGTAACATACACATAACTCTGAACTTTATGGTTTTTTTTAATAACATAAACAATATTTGTAAATTGAAAAGATAATGTAACGTTTAACTATCAACAAAACATCAAGGTTGTTAATCATATAAAATTTTTGATGGAAAAGGAGACAAAACTTTTCAGAAGTTTCACCTTATTCCAGTACTAACAATTGAGACAAAACTTTTCAGAAAGTTCACCGTTTTTCTAGTAAAAACAATTATCTTAATTCTACTCAATTAAATACAATCAAACTTGTCTATTCATGGACGATAATGTTTTGGTGATAAAACTAAACTTTAGTGAAAGAAAATGAGGTAAAAAGGAAAAATATAAATACCTGAAAACAAGTTTAACTTATCATTTAACAGTTTACCTTAATTAATTGTAAAGTAAAATAGACACAATCATTTATAACAGGATAAAATTATTTGAACACATTGCAATTATTAAACTCCTTAATTACACACCAATACCAATTGTGAAGCCAAACACTTGTATTATATTTTTCCTGAAACCAATACTTTGATTATATTAGTTTGGTTGTTTAAGATTAATGCACCATTATAATTAATAGTTCAGCTGCTTTCTCTATAGCTGTCTGCTTTCAAACACAAACATTAATAGTAAACTGTGAGGGACGAATAAATCATGATGCATTTACACAATAAAAAAGGGACTATCTCACAGATTGGGATTTTAACTACATGTACATATCTGTAACAAACAGAGCAAATGAACCTCTTTACACACATATTTAAATAAATTGTCCACTACCAATAAAATGACAACATAGACTTCTAAAGAAACATAAGACTAGATTATTTACAGTTTCCCATCATGGTTTATAACTGTTCGGAAAAGATATATTTGTATTGCAGATAATTATGAGCCTGTTTATTTCGTAAACAACAAGCAAGATTTAGAAAAGAGGTGCTATTATAACTACCATTTAAATATCATATGGTTCTTTGGAAATGATTGTCAAGTGACATTAGCAAAGTGTGAGACCAGTTACAAAATTCATGCATTTGTATATAAACCTGCTTTCCCAAAGAAGTGCTAACATGTGTGAATGCTCACTTCATTTTATCTAATGATTTTAGCAACTTAGAAGTAAAGAAATTGAAAATTGTCTTAGGTTTAGTGACAATGATTGTTTATATCAAATTTGTAGTGTTTATTTCTCCCAAAGCATAAATCTTTCAGTAAGAACCATTCAAAGCCAGATTCTGGCCCCTGTATCCAATGAAAGACACAATGTCATCAAAAGAGAAATTACTTCAAACAAGCTATTTATTTCCCAGTTATTGCAATAGCTTAAACAAGTCTTAGTTAAAATATTGATATTCTTGAACAAAAAAAAATAATTTTGTGAAAGGCTTCTTTCAAATTGAACATACTGTTGTCGTTATAAGGTTCAAACTCAACCAAACTTGACAAAGGCTCAAGCGTGTGGGGTTTTTTCGGGGGGGGGGGTGCCCAACAAAATAACCTTCCTTATCCCAAGAACCACATGGGAACCTCTTAATCATTCCTATTCCTTCACACTGAGTTGAGTGCCACCGAACTTCATTTTAGCTGTAAGTGTTCTACTGTTTTAGCAGTTGTAACGGGCATTGAAAGGAAGAATTCTCCTATTCGTGTTAAAAAATGGTCAACAACCATGAGTGGATTCCTACCAGATGATTCGTATATGGCTTAATCAACTACACTATAACACATGAAACTTATACACATATAAATCAAGAACAAATACTTTGAAAAAAAAAGTACAATAAAAATAAATGCAATTATGTTATAGAACATGAAACTTATTCATACATGTAAAGCGATTACATTTCTTCTTGTCTCTGTATATATTAGCCTATTTATTCTATCTTTGGGCCTCGACAAAATGACCTTTCTAGTCCAAGCAACCAAATTGAAGCCTGTCAACCATTCAAGTATTTCCATCTTTAGCTTTCACTTCGAACTCAGTGTCACGGAACTTCATTTTAACTGTAAGTGTTCAACTAGTTTCATCAATGGAATCCTGTATTGGGAGGGAGAACTCTCATATTCGTGTATAAACGGGGTCAGAGACCATGCGCGGAATTCTACCAGATGATTTGTATATGGCTTCATCAACTACACTATGACACACGAAACTTATATACATATAAATCAAGAACAAAAACATTGAAATTAAAGAGTGCAATTAAATAAATTTATAGCACATGAAACTTATTCGTATCTGTAAAGATATTACATTTCTTCTTGTTCCTGTAAATATTGTGTTTTTTTCCTCCTATTCCTCCACACTGAATTCAGTGCCACCGAACTTCATTTTAGCTGTAAGTGTTCTACTAGTTCAGCCAGCTTTATCGGACATTGGGAGGGAGAAATGTTGTACTCCTGTACAACCGGGGCCAGCAGCCATTAGTGGATTTCTATCAGATATGTTTATGGCTAAACCCACAACACTAAAACACATGAAGTTTATATACATAACAATCAAGAACAAACAAATTGAAATAAAAAAGAGTGCAATGAAACAAATGCAAGCATGGTATATCACATTAAACTAAGGAATAACTACCAAACTGTTACATTTCTTTTTGTTCCTGTATACAGTGTTTTTGTTTTTGTTTTAGGGCCTAGACAAAATGACCTTTCTAATCCTAGCAGCTAACTCGAAGCCTCTGAATTCTACGAGTATTGCCGTCCTTTGCTTTCACCATGAATTCAGTGCCACCAAACTTAATTATAGCTGTAAGTGTACTATTAGTTCCACCAGTAATATCGGGCATTAGTAGGAAGAACTCTCCTATTTGTGTCCAACCAGCGTCAGCAACTAAGAGAGGATTTCTATCAGATGATGTTCATATGGATAAAATCCACTTCAGTATAACACATGAAGCTTATAGACATAAAAGTCAAGAACAAACACATTGAAAAAATAGTGCAATGGAATTGCATTTTGCGCCTCCATAATGAACTCAGTGTCACCAACCTCCAATTTAGATGTAAGCGTTCTATTGATTCTCCCAATTTTGTCTGGCATTGAGACGAAGAACTCTCCTATCCATGTACAACCGGGACCAGCAACTATGAGTGGATTTCGATCAGATGATATGTTTATGGTTATCATCACTATCTTTAAGCACATGCAACTTAATATACATAAATCAAGAACAAACATATTAAAAAAGGAAAGCAATAAAAATAAATGCAATTATGTTACCACACCTAAAACTAAAACAAAACTGTAAAGCTGAAACTTTTCTTCTTATCTCTGTAGATATTATATTTTTTTAATTTGTGGCCTCAATAAACTGACCTTTCTAGTCCCAGCAACCAACTCGGAGCCTCTCAATTCTTCCAGTATTGCCATCCTTCGCCTCCACAATAAATTCAGTTCCACCGAACTCCATTTTAACTGTAGCTGTTCTATTCATTCCACCAGTTGTATCAGGCATTGGGAGGGAGAATTCCCCTATTCTTGTACAACAGGGGTCAGCAACCATGCGTGGATTTCTATCAGATGATGTGTATATGGGTATTTTCGCTTTCGTGGCATTGGCGTATGGAGGATGATAGGTTCCCAATTTTTGTGCTTCGTTGACCATCAGCGGTTGATCCATTTAAACCAGCTTGCTAAAACTCCCGTCATTCAATTTAATTCCGTATGTGTATTTACTAACCCTCTGTGTTATAGCTTCAGGATTGTGGCCGTATATCACAGCACCCTTTAGAACGGCAAGACCTGCTTCGTTCGGACATATGACCTCTTTGTTCGGGAAAGCAACCCTGACTCGGCTATGGAGTAAAGGGGATTCTGAGTATCCACCGACCAATAGGATGGCGGTGCAATCAGAAGTGTCCGCTCATCCAAATATATCTTGCAGCTCTCTGATGATTGAGTCGATAGATTCCCGGAAAAATGATTCGGCCACAGAACTTTCAAGCCTGAGTTTCCCAGCTAATAGTTTGATATCTGTGATTTTCGTCTCGTCCAAATGTTCTTTGAGCGATTTCCCTTTTATTTGTTCAAAAACATTGACCAGCTTGGTAGACATTGTTATTTTGGAGCTGCCTTCCTGTATGAGCCTTTTCTTTTCTTCAAATGCATGTAAAAACTCCCATTTGTCGTCTTCCTCATTTTCCTCATAATAACGCAGGACATCCTTGCCTTAAAAACAAAATACAAGGACAGTTCAGTGTTTGCGTGTGTTGTATCATACGTATGTTTCTCAATTATGTAAGTTAATACATGTGTGGCCAAGGATTAAGATAACTCAACTTGAAATCGCAAAACCTCATCTAGCATTACGGTTTCAATGGGCAGGTTGACTTTAGATTGTACATAATGCAAATTGTGTTATATAACCGATGTAATCTGTACATGTACATTAATCCTTTTCCATTGGAGCAACACATAACACGATTTGGGCGATATCCACATTTTTAGATGGGCTCTTTTATAAACGTATTGAAAATGCGTTAAACGTAATGGGTCACTTGGAAGAATGGGAACCATATGATATAAATATTTATCTATTTTTTTGTCAACTGTTCTAATGTTTTCAAATCATATACCTGGTATGTGCGCCATAGTTAAGTTTGTTTCCGACGATAAATGAAGATGTTCGTCTCTCACCACTGACATATTATATGGATCTGGGTAAACAAGTCAGTGTATTGTCAAGATTACTGAGTGATAGAACTTCAATGTCCTTTGAAACAATGTTCATTATTACACCCAGTCCAACGAAGTAACATGGGTTGGAGTAATAGGTTGGTCTGCCTCTAGAAAGCCCTTACCTACAATAGTCGATAGATATTCCCTGAAAGCCGCGTCCACTTTCGTGCCACACATATCATTTCCTCGGGCCTTGTGGATTTCCTTTATTGTCAAACCCATGTTTCTCCCACCACTTTTAAC
This sequence comes from Cerastoderma edule, assembly GCA_947846245.1. Taxonomy (NCBI): domain Eukaryota; kingdom Metazoa; phylum Mollusca; class Bivalvia; order Cardiida; family Cardiidae; genus Cerastoderma; species Cerastoderma edule. Next base: position 1,056,876 of record OX401420.1, on the reverse strand, counting down.
TTGGTGTACTGGAGGTATATCAACAGTCCCGCCTAAATAAAGAGTATACAAATGGTTGTTTTTCTTTTATATTTTCAAACATATCAGCAAGAATACCTTTTTATCAAAAGTTACAACCGATTCTGAACGTAGTGGCCGTTTGTGTATAAGACATATATCTATATAAATCAGTAAGAGCCTTGTTCAAGTTAGTAAAAATTTCCGAATGATTGTGGTATATTTGTGATCCTCACTCAAATGTCTGATCCCAATGTGTGCTTTCATACTGGTATTTAAATTGGGTATGCAACAAACCTTACACTGGCCATAAGTAGACCTTACATTCACAATTGCTGAAAACTATATTACCATTATGAACGTATGTATCACTAGAATATCTTAGTATAGTTATGACTTCGGAAGACATAAAGGCACTAAACATTTACCATTTTCCCGATTGTGCAAGGCTGTCTGTCTACAATATAAAACCAACGGAGATGGATAACCATGGGTACTTTGTAAGAATCTAGATAACTGCGACAAAAGAATGAAATACATATTACCGGTTTTTAAGAAGGAACATTAGCCCTTTCTTGTGAAACATCTGTAACCATCGTGCATCTTAAAATAATTTCTTGGTGTCGAAGGAATGAAAAAAAGATAACATTATTGTTTACTTGTAAGATTACCTCAACAATCAAGCACAACGTATTTGATTCCCGGTTGAAAAGGAACCAGTTCAGCAATGTCCTTCTGGTCCCTCATAATAGGAATATGCTGGCAGTATATCGAGGCTGCCTCGGGCTCCAAAGGAATCAGTAAGTTCTCGCTCAATATCCCTGCCTAGTTCAACTTCTTGATGATTGGTACATTTTGACCAAACTATGGTTTAAATGTAATTTTGATTTCAAGCAAATCAGAATACAATCGATTTGAAATTCAATTTCTTCACATAAAAAGATAAATGACCGCATGCTAGATATGCAATCATGTCCATTACATACCATTTTGACCGAAATGGACATAAAATCAAAGATGAGATTTCATATCACGTGACACAGATAAAGGGAATATATTCTTTGACAACATGAATTCTTGAGAGTTCGCTGACTCATTAACCTCTATTCCATTTTTTATTCCATCGAATATTGAATGGTAATATATCAGGGCAACCAATCACGTGACCTTTGGTTTGATCCGTATCCCGACATTTCAAGAATCGTTCCCCTCGCTTCAAAACTTCTGACAAGCATTAAAAAAACCTATGGCATGTTGTGTTGAGTCTTTGGTACCGATATGACCGGAAAATTAGGACCATGACATGGTCGATACGTCGGATTGCAAAATTTCTTATATACAAAGGAAAATACCAATCTCATATTTTTTCTTCCAATTTGTCCGCCATTGTTAGTAAACACTATCAAAACAAAGTTCACGTGATTGGTTGCCCTGTATTTGACCGTTGCAACAATTTTCTAGACAAACCACTGCAATAATTCAATTATCTTGGTGATAACCACTTAATATTCATAGAGCGCTAGAATTGCAAACATTGACTGCCGCTTCCCTCATACAAGCCCTGGCTTTGTCGCTCAAAATGGCAGGAACTGTCAGCACCCACGTTATTTCAGAATTCCTCGATCACTCCAACTAGTTGTTTACTACAATGTTCGATGATTTTGTCTTTCAGGTATTTGATAGACAGAGAAAAGACTGTGAGAACTGGTAAACGTTTTCCATGACCCCCGTCGAGTTGAAAGGAAGAGAGCTGTCGGTCCTTAAAATGTATGGCGATTAAATGGTAATTATTCAAGCTCATATTATTTTACTTTATTTACTAGTCCCCCGTATATATAATTTTGTCACTTATCCAAATTCAAGGAAAAATCTTTTTCAAATATCGTTGAAAAATTAACTGACCAAATCCAGACAACTTTATCTTTCGACAAGAAAGAAATCTAATATCGGACGGCATGCCCGAACTATTTCTATCACACACGTACACGCGAGGTGTATTTCTCAGTTCACGGAAATACCCGAGTAGTTACATTTGTAAACTTTTAAGAGTTAAACATGAAACCAGACTAAGTACATAGTTATTCACAAGCAAATGTAACTAATCGGGTATTTCCGTGAGCTGAGATATACCCCTCGCATGTACGTGTATAGTAAAAGTTATTCGGGCAAACCGTCCCCGGCTTATAAGAATCTACATTATTTCAGTTTTGATTTTAGATCTATATTTGAAAACGCAATCTGACGTCATCTGGTTTATTCAAACCTCTCATATAGTATGAAAGCCGTCATATGTTTTCTTGCAAGATTACTTTCGTTGTACTTTAGTTTTCAAATAAGAATGTCAAATGCATTGTCTAAGCAGTCATCTAATTTGCTAAAGAAAACAAAAATGTATCACAACTCATAGAATCACCATTACGTATTTGTAACCGATAAAATATAATGGTTTTAAATAAAGTTAAATACTTCCATATACGTTGACCTACTCAACGCGGACGCATATAGGAAACGTGTTATACGATTTGTAAATTTCCACGTGTTTTGCAGGTCACAGATATACCCCTGAAGTTAAGATTGATTTGTGCGCGTATAAGGAAACGTTTTAATTCTAATAAGACTGAAGTAGTCTATAAACAGGTAATTGTCCTGTAACAATTACTGACCTGGACGTTGTACAGCTCCATCTTGAACCTTTTGAAAAAATACCACTTCCGCCTCTCAGACGCATCAAGTTCTTCGTTGTAGTAAGAGTCGGCCTCCTCTCCGAACGAGTGATACGTGACTCCATCAGGCTTGATCAGAATGCAAGTCATACTCTTTATCGACACCCGCGGGTTGCCTATCTTTAATGCGTAAATCTTGGTAGGGTCTTTCTTATATTCATGGTTGAAAGAGATCGCGGCACCGGAATACGTTGTTCCAAAATCGATGGCTGCTACTAAAATTGATGCTTTGCCAGCCTGTAGATATGAAACAATGTCATGTGACAAAGTACTATGAACCTGCAAAATTCTAAACCGACAAAGAGAACATGAATCGTTTGAAATCTAAATCAAATTGTTTAAACCAGGAATGGTATGAAAGCAATATGAATGTAATCTCCGTCTACCCGTCCAAATGTATAAACAGCATGTTATTACTTCTTGGTTTTGCTCACTTATGTCATTGACTCTTTTGTCACTTCACATTTTTATCCTGGTCTACATACCATTATACGATAATGACAAAAAACAATTTCCTATCTTCCTGCTAGGATAAAAATGACATATTAGGCCGTTTCACCTTCGTAGATTTAGATGAATGCTTATTTTCTCGGTCAACCATACTCCACTTGAATAGGTGTTTCCACTCTTATTTCAGACAAGCTACACCACCGACCTGTTCTCAGCTGTTATGACTACTTACCATTGCTCTCTCTAACGGTTGGTCCTTCTCCTTGGTTTGCTATTGATTCTAGTAACGGGATCTTTCTCTCAAGGACTATTGAAAAAGACACGTGACGTTTATTACATTATGTTCTTTTCATTGCTGGAGACACATACGAACATAATTTGGGATAACATTCAAATGAAAAGGGCAGAACTATTGTTTGATAAGAATTAAGGTCTGTAAGTTTCACTATTTACTTAATTATCCTGTTTATCATGTGTAGTCTAACCTCACAAGGCTAGAACTTTTATTTTCTGGACACATTAATGGTGTTACCTATTTCCTTTCACTTTCACGAAAACCGTAGGAAACATAGCCTTTGTTCGATTTCGTGAAACTACGGAAGAATATTTCTGTCATAAGTCTGCATTTTTGTCATAACATTAACAACGTGTAAAAGTCAAACCTAGACTTAAAAGTCAAATCCTTGTTTTATCATCTATTTAGCTTACAATAACTATAATATATAACATATAATATGACAAATCAACCCATGTGTTTGATACATTTGCTATATGATTTCCAAGACGTACTTTATTTGCATACATGTACATAATTTGCAGAAATAACTTTGATATGGTTTTCATTTCATTTGACAGAAAGTATAATACTTTTTAAAAGAAAAAGAGAAAACACGTTATAGGTCATTATACGCTAATAAATAAAATAATATTTTTTGAATGGCTATGTTTTATGAAAAGTCACTTTACTAAAATTTCATTTCAGGGGGAATTTTGAAGGTTATGTTTTTCTTGACCCTCTAGCTATGGGACATAAGCAGACGAAAGATTGCAAAGTTCCGTTGGGGCTTTACGGAGTTATGGGACTTTGAAAATGGGCTTATCAGCAATATATAGCCTATATGAGAAAAGCTTTAAAAAATCTTCTCCATAAGTTCTAGGGCTTTGATATTTGGTATGAAACATCATCTACTGGTCCTCTACCAAGTTCGTTCATATCATGACCGCTGGGCCCAAAATGGCCCCGCCCTAGGGGCTTATCAGTTTAACATTGCCTTAATTATGTAGAAAAAGGTTTAAAAATCTTCGTTTCCTAAGGATCCATTTGACCTAGAGTTTTAATTTTTGGTATGTACCATTATCTATTGGTCTTCTTCAAATTTTGATAAAATGATGACCTTTGGGCCTTAAATGGTCCCGCCCTAGGGACTTGTCAGTTCAACAAAGCCTTATATAGGAAAAAATTTAAAAATCTTTTTCTCTAGAGAAATGAGGCCTAGAGCTTTGATACTGGTTACAAAACATCATCTACTGGTCCTCCACAAATCTTGTTAAAATCATGACCGCTGGGCCCAAAATGGCCCCGCCCTAGGGGCTTATCAGTTTTACATTTCCTTAAATATGTTGATATTTTTGTTTCATCTTTGTTTTCGTAAGATCCATATGACCTAGAGTTTTGATTTTTGGTAAGTATCATTATTTATTGGTCCTCTTTAAATTTTGATAAGATGATGACCTTTGGGCCTTTAATGGCCCTGCCTTGGGGGCTTATCAGTTTAATTTAGCCTTATATAGGAAAATATTTAAAGATCTTCTCTTCTGGAGTGATAAGGCCTTACGCTTTGATATTTGGTATGCAGCATCACATTAAGGTCTTCTGCCAAATCCGTTCAAATCATGACCCTCGGATTTAAAATGGCCCCGCCCTAGGGGCTCATCAGTTTTGGATAGCCTTATATAAAAAAGTATTTCAATTTTCTTGAGCCATTTTGCCTAGAGGTTTGATGTTTGGTATGTAGCATCATCTACTGTTCCGCTATTTAAATCATGACCCCCTGGCCTAACATGGTTCCGCCCTAGCTGCTAATATCAGTTTAACATAGCAGTATATAAGAAAATATTAAAAAATCATCGTCTTTCTTCTTGTTCTCTATCAACATTGATCAAATTATGACATCTGGGCATAAAATGGCTCCCCACCTCACCCAAGGGACATATCAATTTAACGCAAATGTATATAAGAAATTCTTTATAAGTCTTCTCCTCTGCAGCCAATTCGCCTTGATTTTATATTTTGTATAGTGTAGCATGCTTTTGTGGTCTTCCACTAGGTTTGTTAAAAAAAGAAGAACAGCTAGGCTAAAAACTGCCCAAATGGAAATGTTTGAAAATCTTCAATATGTTATTCATTCATGACCCGTTGTCTCTCCCCATTTTAGTAATAATTGATTACTAATACTAGTTTAAATCAAGTGCCCAGGTAAATGTTTTGTTTGTATATATTAAAACGTCTTTTTGCCATTTAAACAGTCATTCAGTCAAAATACAGTAACAATTGATTCTATGGGTCCAGTGTTGAAACAACTATATAGCTAGGAAAAGCGCCTTCCTGAAATTTTGCATGCACGCTCCATCATTATCTGCGAATATGGGATAATTATAAAGTTACTTTTATCCTTTATCCAAGCCAATATCACCTAAATGCGAAATTCAAGCAAAGAACCAGAAAAAAAGATAGTGATTTGCAATTACTCAATACAGTCTAGACGATTTGACATGTTACCTGCCCAAAAACCTGGATGTTGAAAATTACGGAATAAAACATCAATGATGCCAGTTGTTCAGTTAAATCTTTGACTGCTGAGGAGAATTTTTTTATTATTTTCTTACTTACGTTTATGTAAAACTGATATGTCTGGGGGGGGTTTAATCCCCAGGTGTTATGCCTTGAACAATATTGATAGAGGACAATAAGAGAGATGAAGATTTATAAAGTTTTTCTTATATACTGCTATGTAAAACTGATATGTAGCTACATGTTTGGTGGGCCATGCTGGGCCAGGGGTCATGATTTAAATTGTTAATTACAATCTCTTTCAGAAAGGAAATAATCAATTAAACAATTATATAGACAGTCTCAAAAAGGCTGTCTAAAGAGTGTCGACGTGAAGATAATTAAAGATTTTCTTGTGAACTGCTATTTATAACTAATAAACCCCTAATAAGCGGGCCAAGCGGTCATGATTAAACAAATTTAAGTAGAGGACCAGTAGATGATGCTACATACAAATTATCAAAGCTCTGGGCAATATTGCTTCAGAGAAGAAGATTATTGAAGATTTCTTACATACTGCCATTTATAACTGATAAGCCCATAGGGTATGAACATTGTCGGCCAAGAGGTCATGAATAAAACAAACTTTAGAGGACCAGTAGTTGATGCTACATACCAAATATCAAAGCCCTAGGCAATGTGGCTCCAGAAATATCTAAATATTTTATAATATAAGTCTATCTAAAATTGCTAAGCCACCTAGGGTAGGGCCATTTAAAACCCCGTGGTCATGATATGAACAACTTTGGCAGAGGATCAGAAAATGATGCTACATACCAAATACCAAAGCTTAAGGCCTTATGGCTCAATTAAAGAAGATTTCAAAATATTGTCCTATATAAGGCTTTGTTAAACCGATAAGCCCAAGGGGCAGTGCAATTTAAGGCCGAAAGGTCATTATCCTATCAAAATTTGCAAAGTACCAATCGATGATGCTACATACCAAATATCAAAACTCTAGGTTAACTGAACCTTAAGAAGAAGATGTTTAAACCTTTTTCTTTACAATAAAGGCAATGTAAAACTGATAAGCCAATAGGGCGCGACCATTTTTGGCCTAGGGGTCATGATTTTAACGAGCTTGGTAGAGGACCAGTAGATGATGTTTCACACCAAATATCAAAGCTCTTGGCCTTATGGCTCTAGAGAAAAAGATTTTTAAATATTTTCCTATATAAGGTTGTGTTAAACTGATAAGCCCCTAGGGCGGGACGATTTAAGGCCCAAAGGTCATCATTTTATCAAAATTTGAAGAGGACCAATAGATAATGCTACATACCAAAAATTAAAACTCTAGGTTAACTGAACCTTAAGAAAACGAAGATTTTTAACCTTTTTCTACATAATTAAGACAATGTAAAACTGATAAGCCCCTAGGGCGGGGCCATTTTTAGCCCAGTGATCATGATTTAAAGGAGCTTGGTAGAGGACCAGTAGATGATGTTTCACACCAAATATCAAAGCTCTAGGCCTTATGGCTTCAGAGAAAAAGATTTTTTAAATATATTCCTATATAATGTTGTGTTAAACTGATAAGCCCCTATGACGGGGTCATTTAAGGCCCAAAGGTCATCATCTTATCAAAATATGAAGAGGACTAATCGATGATGCTACATACTACAAATCAGAGCTCTAACTCAAATGGATCTTAAAAAAATGAAGATGTTTAAACTTTTTTCTACATAATTAAGGCAATGTAAAACTGATAAGCCCCTAGGGCGGGACCATTTTTGGCCCAGTGATAATGATTGTAACACGCTTGGTAGAGGACCCGAATATGATGTTTCATACCAAATATCAAAGCTCTAGGCCTTATGGCTTCAGAGAAAACGATTTTTAAATATTTTCCTATATAAGGCTATGTTAAACTGATAAGCCCCTAGGGCGGGGCCATTTAAGGCCGAAAGGTCATCATCTTATCTTATCAAATCAAAAAGAGGATTAATATATGATGCTACATACCAAAAATCAGAGCTCTAGCTCAAATGGATCTTAAGAAAACAAAGATGTTTAAACCTTTTTAAACATAATTATGACAATGTAAAACTGATAAGCCCCGAGGGCGGGGCAATTTTTGGCGCAGCGGTCATGATTTTAACAAACTTGGTAGAGGACCAGTATACGATGCTACATACCAAATATCAAAGCTTTAGGCCTTATGGATCGAGAGGAAAATAGTATTAAAGATTTTCTCATATAGGCTATAATTTACTGATAAGCCCATCTTCAAAGTCCTATAACTCCGTAAAGCCCCAGCGGAACTTTGCAATCTTTCGTCTGCTTATGCCCTTTATCCTTAGGTTCAAGAAAAACATAACCTTCAAAATTCCCCCTGGGGGGGGGGAGCAAAAGTGTTGTTGGCTCATGGCCTATAAGATTTACATAACTTTTTGTGTAGTCCTACTTCATTGAAAAGTTGTTTCTCAAGCATAGTTGAAGAAAAATGTTCATTTATCAAAAACACATAAATAGTGTAGTGATATCGGAATCGATGGACTTAATATAAATAGTTTTATTGATATAACTATCAATCAAGGGTCGTCTGGAAAAATTCCAAAGCACCATGATTAAATTATTGCTGTTTAGTATGTGTTTCGTTTTTAATCGGCGTCCTTTTTCGTATACTTGTTGTGTGCATTTTTGTCATATAAAACAACTGCATTCGTCAATAACGTCTGTCTGATTTTTTTTTTTGTTTTGTTTCTTTCATTTATGCGCTTTAAACGATACTACACGTGTCTTGGCAGTTGCAAAGTAAAGTGAAAAGGAACAATTTCTAATCTATACAACGCCTGTATGGATCATGAAACAGGTTTTCCAAGTCACATGTTGAGAACAGCAAGTTCTAATGGTACTTATTTTTCATAAAAAATAGTTAAAATGAACGCATTTGACGATAGAGCTTAACAACAAAACAATCATTTTATACACAAAATTGTTTAAATAGTGGACCCTTGAGTCAGTTAGGTTTATCGTGACCACAATCAATAACAGGTTAAACTCCTCTGAAACATTCAGCTTGCCTGTTTTATTTCAACATCCCAGTACATGAAACAAATTTTAAATATGACCTTTTGTGATGTACGTTCTTGCTTAATGTATCTAGAAACTTGACAGATAAAAACGATCTGCTTGATATTGTGAATATGTACATGTACAAAAAGTACGATTTTGATATCGTTTATCTCCAACTGTGATTTGTTTGTTATTCTATGAGTAGAATTCTTTCATTCGACTGTGGTTGGAACACTGAAAATGAAATAAACTGTATTGAAAAGCTTTCCATGAGACAAAGCAATATTTTGGGCTTTATCCTAGGCAAATATTAGCTTATATAAATGACCGTAAAAGTAATCAGAAATTGTTAAATTAAACCAGTTATTAAACGTTTCCCGTGGATCAATGCCGGTTTTCGATTGAATATTGACTCATTTGAAAATGCTGATTCTTATATTCTCATAATTATCAAGACTGTTAATATCTGAATTTCTGAATTAGCAATGCTCATGCAAATCAATCCGAACAGAAGTGCCGAGCACGTACAACCATGTACAAGATAGTCAAACTGGTAACCTGCTTCAATGTCTGGTACTTTTTCGTGGGACTTATCGGGATAGCCGTGGTACTATTAGTTCACAGATCATTGTTGAAGTACTGATCTATCTTTATATATATTGTTAGGGTCCGGCTTCTTATTCTGTTGGATGGCGAAAATAAATCAACTCGTTTGTTTTTAAACTTAACTCGCTGAGAATGACTTCCCAACAACTTTTAATAACAAGGGAAAGCAATGTGCAATCTTCTTAATCTACTTGTCCTTGGATTATCTCCCTTTACTGTAAAATATGGGCAGGACTGATGACGACTAAATAAATTACTAGAGGCCCTGAATATACGCTTTCTCTGACAGCAAAAATATCCAGAACTTCTAATAGAGTCTTCCCGTATCGTACTTCAAAAGAAGAGCTGCGTACCACGGAGTATTAAATACTGCACAGGTTCTTCTAAGTTGTAATGATTCGAATGAAAGAACGACGGACGAGAATTTGCACCTCTCAATTGCTGGAACAAAGGAAGACTGGCCCTGTGGCCAAAATACGGCCCTTATATAGCCGTCAGGAACGCCTGTGACCAGAATGGGTCACAACCGGTCACACTTGTGGCCAAACGGTCACTGTGGCCAAAACGGTCATTGTGACCAAGATTCTGTCCACCGGACCGATGACGTATAAAATAAACGTCCAGAAGACTAAATATCAATACGAATGTGCAATTCCAGTTCCAATTCGCTTCCTCCGTAATAAAAGACTTAAATTCTAAATACAATCACTTTACCATGAAAAGAAGAGGTTTCCTTATGTCAAACTTTGTTATTATTACCCGATGAGTCAGCGATAATCGTCCCACAATGCATATCGCATATGGAATACAAAAATGGCTGCCACCTTGTAAGTTTATTAACATGTGTCCAGTGACTTCGCTAATTGTGGCGTAATAAGCACTTAAAAGACAAAACATGCGACAAATTAATGACCCCCTGTTCCAAATTTCATGTAAGATGATTGCTCGTTTATAACACATAATATTCACAAAGTAAATCCTATATAAAGAGTCCTGAGAGATGACCCAAATACAAAAGTGGAAATTCCACCAAAACAGATGACGTAGGAGTACAGCTCAGGTTCGCCAACTGAGAATTGAATAGCTACTGTGTCAATATCTTGGATGTGAAACTGGTCTGTGATTTCATCACAGGTCGGCCTCACAATTCATCACACTGTCAGTCATTAGTTATAGCCAACAACAATAAAGGTTAAATGCTCTAATTTATAAATCTATCAGACGACTAATTCATTGCTGATAAGACGGGTCTTATCATTACCCCCTTTTTAAATTGGCACTACTCCTGTAGCCAATCACCAGTAATAATAAAAATTTAAACAACTCTTTAAAATCAACACACATGTTAATTATCACAATTATAGGACGGAAAGTTCAGCAGTTGTGCTATAACTACATTGTAGCACTAAATAAAACAAATAACTTTAACAAGTTTTAAAACACTTTCATTTCCAGCAAAGTTATAGTCCATTGTCACTAAGTTGAGCCGTAGATAGTTATTTTATTATCACCCGAGAAGCAGCGGTTAATACACTTTAAATTAATATACTTGACTATTGATTAATGAGAACAATTGATTATTAAGACTGAAGTTGAACACTAATGTTTTGAATATTAAGAGTCAAGACAAATCTGATTGTTCACTGTAGGCTATCCGAACTGGAGGCTGTTAAGTCGAATCCATCTTCCTACCCACATCGTGCAGTATTAGGTGGTTTAGCAGAATGTGGACTTGCTACAACCATCATAGCAAGCGACTTATCCGTGCTGTACTGGCTCATGGAATGTACAGGACGGACCTGCGTTAAAGCAAGCGATCCAATGAAGTTCAAAAGTTAAAGGGTTTTTTGGAGAAAGTTTCTATTGTTCGTTGAATTGTCAGGATACAAATGTTCAAAAAGATCTTTAAAGGGGACCTGACTCGTTTTAGTTCCGTCCACCTGGCATTTTCCAATGATGAGACATTCCTTCTAATGTCCTTGACCTCGTCCCAAAGATTGGTCACGTTTTTAGATAGCCGCCTTGTTTCGTTGGTATTCAGTTTAATTTGAGCCAAAATGGCTTTGTTGGTCTCAAGCAAAGCCTTCATTGTCTCTAAGAATTCCGTTACTGGAACCTCCGGCTCGGTTTTGGATTCAATCTCCGCAAGCTCCGGATCCTCAAAGTCATTTAGTAAGGGATCTTCTTTTTGTGTTGCCTCCAAAAGCTGCGGCAGGAGATCGACCTCCTCGTCCTGAAGGGGTGTACCAGGATCACACTCGACGTCTTCAGGAAGATTCGACATGGATTTTGATGGTATAATTTGTCCCTTTTTTAATGGTGAGACCCTTTTCACTGTGAGCGCCACAGGTGACGCAATCTTGACCACGGGTGTAAATAGTGCTTCCGCCCACTCGCTGGCGTCGATGGTGGAGTTAGAGGCAGCATTCGAAGTTGGGCAAGAGTTCCAATAGTGGGTAGACCTCGGCGAACCTGCAATATAGGGAGCAGGCATCACTAGGAGGGGATGCTGCTGTGGTAGCGGAGAGGATGTCGTTACAACAGTTTCCGTCTGCTCTGCTATGACGGCCCCACCCATGTCGACATTGCTTGCAAAAGCAGGGAGGTCTAATAGCCAATCTGGTAGCTCAATTTGGTCTTCGTCATCTTGGAGGAAGATGTCTTCTACCTCCTTCGTCTCCACAGGTCGGACGACCCTCATGAACGTCTCAACTTTCACCGGCTTCTTCGAATAGTTGAGGACCTCCTTCAAGTTGACGCTGGCCCGTTTTGCGGCTTCCTCCCGGTGGCGTTTGTACTTGGTCAGGTGGTCTGTCAGTTCCCGACTCTCCGTGCAGCGGAAACCACACAGACTACAGGAGAATGGTGCCTGGTCAAATGGAACATGGTGCTTTAGTATGTGCCCGGTCAGTCGGCCCTTCCGGTCCTCCTTACTGCACACCACACACTAGTACTTCTTATGCCTGACTGCGCTTGCCATTTCTAAAAATGAAAGCCAGAAATGGTTAAGCTTATAAATAATATCATACGACAAGTTTTAACAATGGTAAACTATCAGCATTCCACGATCATCAGGGATTCGCCGCGTATATCAAATACGTCAAATACGGAACGGTTCTCGCTCACTCCTTCCGTACTCTTCGGGGGGCTCGGGGATTACATTCTTGACAAACATTTATTTATTCAATACCAAGTACATGTACATTTACAAGAACAGTAACAACATTTAATGGCATGTACACAAATTCATTTCACCTCTGATTAGGCGGACCGCAATCGCTTAGATAAGACGGAGACCCAATGTGGTGGGTCACGGCCGGTATATGGTTTAAGTTTGTTGTGATGGAGTAGCTTGTTTACACCATCCCTAGACATCTGTACCACGAAGTTTACGGCAGACCGAACCTTCACAACTACGTAGGGACCATCATAGCGCTTTTCCAACTTAGGAGAAATTCCCATTCTTCTAACCTCGTGTAAGCACCACACCAAGTCGCCTGGTTTGTAGCCATGGACGGCCGCATTTTTGTCGTACAGTTCCTTGCTACGCTCTGCGCTTCGCTTTAAATACTTTCGGGTAACCTGATGGGCATTCAACATCTTGCTCTGTAACATTTCCACATATGCACAAAGGTGTGGAAAATTAAGCCCCTGTACTGTAGAATCATGCCCATACACTACATCTGCTGGCAGTCTAATTTCCCTACCTAGACTCATAAGATTGGGAGTTAATTGGGTAGACTCGTTAGGAGTGGCCCTGTATGCCCCAGCAAAATAGCCTAGATAAAGATCCCAGTCCCCCTGACTATTGGTTAAATAGGCCCGTATCAACTTCAACAGGGTCCTATTGAATCGCTCGGTTTGCCCATTACCCCTTGGGCTTCTTGGGCTTGTTCTAGTTTTCTTAATTTGAAATAGCTGACAGAGTTCTTTGAAAACGGTGCTTTCAAAGGCTGAGCCTTGATCTGCGTGTATTTTGATTGGAACTCCCCATCTAGCAACGAAATCATTCAGAACTCTATATGCACAATCTTCCGCCTGTTGATTGGGAACTGCCATCACCTCCACATACTTGGTAAAATGGTCAGTTAGAACCAAAATATATTTGTTCCCCCTTTCTGTAACTGGGAAAGGACCCATGTAGTCAATAGCTAAAGTGTCCCATGGGGCGCCACTTTGGAGGTGTCCCATCGGTGCCTTCGGCGCTTTGATAGGTACCTTATCAAGAGCACATACGTCACAGCCCCTTATGTAAAGTTTGATATCCTGTTTGAAGCTATACTAGTAATCACTCCTAGCTAATTTTTCCTTAGTCTTCTTAACCCCTAAATGTGCTGACAAAAGGGGGTCATGCATTTGAGCGATCACCTCCCTTTGCAGGATCTTTGGCACGACAAGCTGGGTAAAACTTCCTGTACCATTTAACTTCTCGAAGGTTCTACACAGAACACCTTTGCATATGTAAAGATCGTCCCAAATGATCCAATAGTGTCTTGTACATGGGCTTTTCGAAGCCATTTCTTCGCTACTAGGTTTCTGACCTTGGGTTTTTGCCGACAGAATTGGAGCAATGTCTGGGTCAAGTGATTGCTTTGCTGCTATATCTGCCGGACTTTCTGTCCAAAACCAGTGTCTACAGGACCTTCTTTGGGAAAACACATCACTAGAGGTGCTGGTTCCTCTATAGCTTCATTTTGTGTAGCACGCACCGGTTGCGAACTACTATTTGTTGACTTCGGAGCGTCAAGATTAGGTGCAATACTCGATTGCATTGTTTCGGCTCGGCGCTTACACTTTGCACAAGGCCCGCACTTCAAGGGTTCGCTCATGTCAATATCAGAGCAAGTACATTCTTTTGGCGTGGGACACCTAGAAAGTGCGTCACAATGACCGTGTTTAGATCCTGGTCGGTACTCTATGGAAAAGTTGTAGGGTGCCAAAATTTCTATCCACCGCGCTATTTTACCGCTAGGCTCTTTAAGACTAAAGAGCCAAATGAGAGCTTGATGGTCGCTTCGAACGATAAACTTCCGCCCCAATAAATACTGTCTAAAATATTGTATGAAATATACAATAGCCAATAACTCCTGTTCTGTTATACAGTAATTCCTTTCACACTTGCTGAGGGAACGGCTGGCATAAGCTATTACTTTTTCCCGCCCAGATTGATCTTGGCTTAACACCGCCCCAATCCCAGATCCGCACGCATACGCATCAAGGTAAAAACTGCCGCCTTCATTAATGGGATTATGTCAGGACCAATAAGTGTCTGTTTAAGCGTCAAAAAGTCGTCTTCACAAGATTCATCCCAAACAAACTTAGCATCTTTTTTTGTTAGATCAATCAATGGCCTCGCGATTTTTGCAAAATTTCTTACAAAACGTCGGTAGTAAGATCCCGTTGCAACAAATTGCTTCGCTTCCTTGGGGTTTGACGGCCTTGGCCAACCAACAATTTTTGCAATATTCGTCGGATCAGGTTTCACCCCCTGACTAGAGACAACATGACCAAGGAACACGACCTCGGTTTGCATCATAATACATTTTTCCGGTTTCAACTTTAACCCTGCCGATGATATTCGGTCAAGGACTTCACCAACCCGTTTGATGTGCTGAGAAAAATCAATACCAAATACTATTATGTCATCTATGTACACCAGACAGGTGGTCCATTGTAACCCTTGAAGAATAAGTTCCATCGTGCGCTGGAAAGTGTTTGCTGCGTTATTTAACCCGAATGGCATGCGAGTCATTTCGCAATGCCCAAATTTACAGCAAAACGCGCTTTTGGGAATATCTTCCTCCTATAGAGGTATCTGAAAATACCCGCTGGTGAAGTCGAAACTACTGAATAGGGCAGATCCAGCTACTGCGTCCAAACAGTCTTGTACTCTGGGTAGTACAAATCCATCAGGTGTTACCAGTGCATTTACTCGTCGGTAGTCTACACACGGCCGGATTGCACCAGATTTCTTCCTCACTAGAACAATAGGCGATGCCCAAGGGGAAGTACTCTTCCGGATAACTCCTTTACGTAAAAGATCTTCTATAGCTTTTTTCTCTTCGTCGGCATACGCTAATGGCACTTTTCTGGGCCTTTGCTTAACAGGTGGGGCATCACCTGTATTAATTGGATGCTCTGACACCTTAGTCAGACCTAAATCCCAATCGTATTTCGAGAAAGTATTTTCATGTTTCTTGAGGAGACCTACTATGACTTGCTTTTCATAGGCGGATTTCCTTTCAGTGGATTTTTTGTACAAATTTAACAGATGCTCAGGAACGTCCTTTTCACCCGCTAAATTTAGATTTCGGACAACCGTGCTGTCACCGCTTTGATGTAGCTTTATACGCCTGGCGGGGGCATCACCTAAACTATCATTAGCATTCTCGACTTCAGATACCACACTAACTATTCTGTCAATTCGTTCTGCCTTCCCTATCTCAGCAACTTGCCACAACATCACGTCCATGGGTAATGGGTTCATAACCCTGACCTTGCAAGTTGGGGCATTATTGATGTCAACTAGTGTTGAGGCAAGTCGCAAAGGATACCTCTCTTGAAATGAGTCATTGGGCTCTACTAAAAAGTATGAGGTCTGCTTATCATCCCCAATGTACCTATCGACATAGACATCAATAATCGCTTCGGCCTGACCAGGTAAGGATACACTATCTGCCACTACCACACGTCGTGATTTCGACTTAACTTCTCTCTTTAAACAAGGGATCTCTTTTTCCCCCAGTACTATCAACCCTTTACTCAGAAGGATATCCGCTGGACCTTCCTTCTCTTCGCCTAGGATGTCGTAGCCAAGCAACACTTCGTCCTCAATGTCAGCAACTATAGCTTCTCTCACAATCTCTAATGGTCCTAACCTCAAGTTAAAGGTTCCCTTTCCCATTCCCTTAATGGGAGCATCCCCAGCTCCTCTTAAGCCGGTCGACCCACTTAACTCGGGCCTCATGCCCACCTCCATTCGATTGAACACATCACACGAAACTATAGTTCTCGATGCCCCTGTGTCGGCTGTAAAGATCACCGGTACCCCACCGACTTCGCCCGTTACATAGAGTCCATCATTAGTGACGCGTACCCCACCTTTACCTTTAACCTCTTGGGCCTTCACCACACCGTTGCTTCTACACTCCTCTTGGCCTATTGAAACACACCTTTCGCTTACTGGGACCTCCCTTTGGCCACAAGAGCTGGTCGCTGGCAGTTTAAAGACGGCTTTTCTGCACTGCCCTTAACATCTCGTCTAACATTTTCACCTGGTTTTGTCCTATTTTCAGCAAATTGATTTTGAAAACTCTTTTGCTGGGAATTTTCAAGTTTTTCTAGTCTGTTTAAAATTTTAGTTAAGATTTCCCTCTCACTGGATTCTGAGTTTGAGTCAGAGTAGCTAGGTTTTATTTCGTTCTTATTATTGTTTGCGTCATATGATTTTCCCTTTACAGCCTTAATCTGTTCGGAGTGGCCAACCGAAGAGTCCTCATGAAATGTATTCTCATCCTCGTAAGCTCTTTTTGTATTGACGCGGTGCCGTCTTTCGTTCCGGCAAGCACCCCTTATTTGAATAAAGTTAACGGCAAAATAAACCGCTTCATCTATGTTTCTTGGTTCCTTGTTGAACTCAAGCTCGAACCTTATTTCTTCATCATGCAGTCCGTCTAGGAAGCGACGTACCAGGTCTTCATCCCGAGCTCGCCGGTCTCGATAACCGTGAGCCTTGTCGTACAACCGCTTGAGATCTGATGCAAAATCTTCGATCTTCTCGATAGGTTTCTGAGTCCGTCGACTGAACTTAGCAGCAAAAGATCTTGCTGTTTCTACAATTCTGAACCTACTGTTCATTTCATGGATAAGCTCCTCATAGTTGTTCAATACCGCCGGCGAAAGCTGGGAGAAAACAAAATCAGCAGCTTGACCCTCCAACTTAGGCAGCAATTGATCAAGCCTATCATCATCCGTCCATCCATATCTATCTGCGATCACTTCAAACCTGGTAAACCATGTGGCCCATTCCTCTTTTCCATCAAACACTGGGAGTTTAACGTGAAATTGTCGCTGCCTTTGCTCATGGAACTCGCGACCCTGGCTGTTGGGGTTTGAACATCGTCCCCTATTGTTCCTATTAGTATTGCTGTATAGTAGGTTCACTATTCAAATCACGATTTTCCTATTGTGACATATAAGTATCAGGAAGGGCTCCTGCTCTAAAGCTTATTTCACTATCAACTTGAGTAGGTTCACTCATCTTGAAGGTTAGGAATTATTAGAGCTTGAAATCTAATAATAGGCCGCTTTAATGTAACTGCCTAGGTATGTACAGATTTAAAAGACGTCAGGACTTCCTCTCTCTCTCACTCACTTGCTCACTAAGAGAAAATGCAAGCGCAAATTCTGTCAGGTTAAATTGTTAATTTTTAGGCGTGATTTCGAATCACTGGATCTGCAATGGAAAAACAGATCCCACTTCTGACACCACTAATTATGTTACAGTCCGGCTTCTTATTCTGTTGGATGGCGAAAATAAATCAACTCGTTTGTTTTTAAACTTAACTCGCTGAGAATGACTTCCCAACAACTTTTAATAACAAGGGAAAGCAATGTACAATCTTCTTAATCTACTTGTGCTTGGATTATCTCCCTTTATTGTAAAAGATGGACAGGACTGATGACGACTAAATAAATTACTAGAGGCCCTGAATATACGCTTTCTCTGACAGCAAAAATATCCAGAACTTCTAATAAAGTGAGTCTTCCCGTATCGTACTTCAAAAGAAGAGCTGCGTACCACGGAGTATTAAATACTGCACAGGTTCTTCCAAGTTGTAACGATTCGGATGAAGGAACGACGGACGAGAATTTGCACCTCTCAATTGCTGGAACAAAGGAAGACTGGCCCTGTGGCCAAAATACGGCCCTTATATAGCCGTCAGGAACGCCTGTGACCAGAATGGGTCACAACCGGTCACACTTGTGGCCAAACGGTCACTGTGGCCAAAACGGTCATTGTGACCAAGATTCTGTCCACCGGACCGATGACGTATAAAATAAACGTCCAGAAGACTAAATATCAATATGAATGTGCAATTCCAGTCCCAATTCGCTTCCTCCGTAATAAAAGACTTAAATTCTAAATACAATCACTTTACCATGAAAAGAAGAGGTTTCCTTATGTCAAACTTTGTTATTATTAGCCGATGAGTCAGCGATAATCGTCCCACAATGCATATCGCATATGGAATACAAAAATGGCTGCCACCTTGTAAGTTTATTAACATGTGCCCAGTGACTTCGCTAATTATGGCGTAATAAGCACTTAAAAGACAAAACATGCGATAAATTAATGACCCCCTGTTCCAAATTTCATGTAAGATGATTGCTCGTTTATAACACATAATATTCACAAAGTAAATCCTATATAAAGAGTCCTGAGAGATGACCCAAATACAAAAGTGGAAATTCCACCAAAACAGATGACGTAGGAGTACAGCTCAGGTTCGCCAACTGAGAATTAAATAGCTAATGTGTCAATATCTTGGATGTGAAACTGGTCTGTGATTTCATCACAGGTCGGCCTCACAATTCATCACACTGTCAGTCATTAATTATAGCCAACAACAATAAAGGTTAAATGCTCTAATTTATAAATCTATCAGACGACTAATTCATTGCTGATAAGAACAGAACAGAACAGAACAGATTTTTATTTCACGACTTGTACATAGTACATCATCATACATAAATAGTATGAAAAAACAAATATATCACATGGTGTATGAAAAACGTTACATATCATGAGGATGAATTCAAAAGAAAAAATACAAGAAAAAAATACAACAACAACAACAACTATACAAATGAATTTCTGAGTGTAAAGGCTTGCTTTGCGTATTTTGCAACTCTAAATAGTGTATTTTTATCTGTTGATTTCATGAGTTCAATAAATTTAAACATATTTGGTCTCTTATAGTAAAATTTATTCAAATACTTTTTCCGTTGATTGTTAAAACAAACACAGACACAAATAAAGTGAAATTCATCTTCGATGTCATTTGAATTACAACATAAACAATATCGTTCATTTCTATTAATTCTATTTCGCCCAAACCTCCCTGTCTGTATCCTCAAGGAGTGCGACGACAATCTTAACCTTGATAAAATGATTCTTAAGGAGTTTGGCAACACGTCTAAATAATGTTCATATTCAAAATTCATTTTGAAACATTTGTAAGTATCTAAAAGTGAAGTGTTTTCAATGGAATGATGCCATTGTTGAATGAAAGTTTCAATTAAACGTTGCTTAAAAATATATGGGAAGGTTTTGATATTTAATTCTGCTGGATCATAAAATGCATACCCAAAACCGTACATATTAAGAAGATTGTTAACATCACTAACCCAATTAAAAGAACCGTTTTCGCTATCAATTAGACCTTGTTCATAGACTTTGGTGATCAGAATGTTGTCCGAAGAAAGTATTTTGCACCAATATTTAATAATGCTCACATACCTACTTATATAAAGAGGATAACGGCCAAGTTCGCTATAAACAGCGTTTGAGCAAGTGCTCATCCGCACACCCAACATCCTTTTACAAAATTTTAAATGTACCCTTTCTATTTCTTTAGACTTGGAGAAACCAAAAATCTCTGAACCGTATCCTAATGTGGACCCAACAAAGGAGCCAAATAGCTGACATAGTATATTTGGTTTTAATTTAACTTTTTTGCAATTTGCTAATAACGTATTCAGCGCTTTTAAAGCTTTCCCAATAGTGTACTCTTGGTTTTTCAAGAATTTACCACAATAGTTAAAAACAATACCCAAGTAGTTAAAGTCATCGACGATATCTAACTCGGATCCCTTATAAAACCATTTCGCATCTGTTAATTTTCCTCTTTTCCTAAATACCATTACTTTGGTTTTATCAGTATTAACCTCAAGACCCCAGTTATCGCAATAATTGGACAGGAGATTAAGACTTTTTGTAATTCATCTGGTGATTTTGCCATTATGGCCATATCATCGGCAAGAAGTAATAAAATTAAGACAGCATCATCGATAGTTAAGCCACAGTCAACATCGTCTTGTAAAAACAACTCTAGATCATCTAAAAAAAGAGACACTAAGATCGGTGAACTCACTTCACCCTGGCTTAAGCCAACAGCACATTCAAAATAGTCTGAGTAAGTATTACACTGTTTAACGCATGATTTCACTTTACAATACATATCTCTAAGCACGCGTAGTAATTTACCTTGTACACCCACATGGTAAAGTTTATACCAAAGAGCATTTCTGTTTATGCTATCAAAACATCGCTTTAGATCTACAAAACATACATACAATTTTTTGTTTTCATTGAGATATTTCTGTACAACAGACAACAAAATAAACATAGCATCAACAGTAGAATGTCCCTTTTTAAAACCAAATTGCGAATCTGAAATTTTATTATTATCTATACAAAAAGTTTCGATTCTTTTATTAAGAATTGTTGTAAACAATTTGGACAAACATCTGACTAAAGTAATACCTCTGTAATTACTAGCAACATTTTTATCCCCTTTTTTATGTATTGGTATGATAACCCCCTCAGTCCACGCATCGGGGAAACAACCCGAATCTAAAATAGCATTAAAAATATCTTTTAAGTGACACACCAGAATGTCAATACTTTCAATAAAATACTCATTCAGAAGACAGTCTCGACCGTATGATTTACCAGCTTTCAACTTCTTAACAGCATGATAAATTTCATCACATGTAATTGGAGAATCTAATTCAGTAAAAGAACAATCAAGATCATTAAAATCGTGGTTAACACAAAATGAGTCAGCTAAATCATTTTTAGACTGAGAAATATCATTACTTAGAGACGAAAAATAATCATGAAAATCATCAATAGAAATAGAACCACCAAGGGGTTTATTATTTTTCTTAAAGTACTTCCAAAATTCTTTTGGTTTACATTTCCTTAAATTTTCAATTTGCATTATTTTGCTTTTTTCGTAATTTCTTTCTTTCAGACGACACATATCTTTATAGTTCTTTTTACTTATACACATATTTTCTCTATTTGTAGAGGATCTACAATACTTATAAACATTTAAATCATTTAAGTAACATTTTTTTAGGCTACTACATTCTGCATCAAACCAAACAGCATCATTCGATATAGATTTATCTGAAAAACAACTTTTACTGTTGCCTGACCACAATTTACCGAACAATGGATCTGCAACATCTCTGATAATAAAAGAAAACTTTTCTATTAAATCATTTATAGACAAGCGTTCGCTAGAGTTTAAATCATTGGTTAACCTGTTAAGATCTGGTAGCTTTGTGATTAAATTATTACGAAAAGAGTCCTTAAGTTCGTGATTCCATTTAAACCTATTTTCTTTCTTAACATCTTCTTTAGCCCGACAACTATTTGTATACAGTGAGCAACGTATTGGAGCATGGTCACTCCATTCATTCAATGACTCAACTTTAAATTTCCCGACAGTTGGAAAGTGTTTTTCTTGTGTGAGCAGATAATCAATCACGGACTCCCCGTGCGTAGACACAAATGTAAACTCACCCTTACCCCGGTCCTCCCCCAATCTACCATTGACAATACGTAGTTTAGTACCTTTACATAAGTTTAATAGTTTCGTACCGTAGGAATTACTAGTCTTGTCAAGGGAGGCCCTGGGAAGGTACTGGTCAGGGATATAATCATAATAATCACATACGCTATTATTAATGTCAAAATTGATAAAATCATTCTTACCACCAACTCTTGCATTTAAATCGCCGTTTATATACACATTTCCAAGTTTTTCGAAATACATTACATCATTTTCCAATAAATCAAATAAATCGACGTTTGTGGATTCATATGCAGGAGAGTTTTCAACCCATATATACGCTCCACAAAGGTTAAAACATCTTATTAAGATCCATTTGACCTAGAGATTTGATATTTGGTATGTAGCATCATGTATTGGTCCTCTTCAAATCTTGATAAGATATTAAGATGATCTTTTGGCCCTGCCCTTTGGGCTTATCAGTTTAATATCCTATATAAAAAGGCGTCAGATTCCACGTGGAGCCACATTGTTGTTTCTAATTCAACGCTGACCCTAACCGGGTTGGATCCCAGTACATTATACAATGTGTATATGTTTGCAAGCAATAAACTGGGAAACAGCTCTAGAACGGTGACACTGAATGTAACCACCAAACCAGGTAAATTTCCTTTTCCCTTATGATATACATATATATATATACATAAGAACGACTTTATGCCTCTGAGAAGCCGTTAGGCGAAACATGTTTGGCGTTTTATTTCTTTGAATACACAAATTAAATCATTTAAAACATAGAAGGCGTGTAAAGGATTTTCTTTTTGTTCTATATATATATAATGCCCAGTCGAATTGGTATGAATTTGATTCGAAGATCACTGTTAAAGGAAGGCGATAACATTAATGAGCTGTTTACAGTTTACAGTTTACATTATGTACGTGAGTAAATGCATGTGGGTCTAATGCATAGTAGGCCATAAGCCGAGAACACGTTTACTCCCCCCCAGGGGGGATTATGAAGCTCATGTTTTTTTGTTGAAGTCCTAACCTATAGAGGGCATAAGCATACGAAATATTGCAATGTTCTGTTGATGCTTTACAGAGTTATGGGACTTTGAAAATAGGCTTCTCAGTAAAAAATAGCGTACAAATTATTCATTCATTCATTCATTCATTCATTCATTCATTCATTCATTCATTCATTCATTCATTCATTCATTCATTCATTCATTCATTCATTCATTCATTCATTCATTCATTCATTCATTCATTCATTCATTCATTCATTATTCATATATTTCTCTGGAGCCATCAGATCTATAGAGCTTTGATATTTGATATGTAGAATCATCTACTGCTCCTCTACAAAGTTTCTTTAAATCATGACCCCCTGGCTTAGCATGGCCGGCCCTACATGTAGCCGTATATCAGTTTTACATAGCAGTTTATAAGAAAAACCTTACAGAACTTCATCCCTCATGTTGTCCTCTATCAATATTGGTCAAGTCATGACACATGGGGATAAAAAGCCCCCCCCCCCTCCTCTCCTGGGCATATCACTTTTACATAAAAGTATGTAAGAAAATATTAGAAATATCGTTTAAGCTTTTATATTGACCATTTTTTAAAAAAAAAACATAACCATGTTAGACTCTTTGCCAATAAAAAGTGTCCCATTAAGACATATGACACCAACAATCATTACCACATGAGAACTCATTTTGCTTAAAACCCCTTTAATTTCTTTAGATATACCACAACTGCCAGAAAACTTTGTTCATATAGAGGAGAAACGAACAATGACAACAGCTGTTCTCAAATGGACACGCAGGTTTAATCGAGGAGTTCGACAAGTATTTCACATCCTATATAAAAAGGCGTCAGATTCAACGTGGAGAAATTTGAATTACCTTTCAAGTATTTCAGTGCTTTGATAGATAACAAATGGCTGCATCACTGGTTTCTTGAAGCATTTCCTATTGTGACATAATAACAGTGTCGACCTATCATATATTTTGTTTCCCAGATGCTTTTACCAAGCTTGATTATGCCTCAGAATTGAAGCATTAGATTAAATCGCTTGAGCAATTTTTTATCAAATAAATATCTTTGCCAAAGAATTATAAACGTGATGGTAATGAAATGAAAGTTAATGTTCTAGTTGTATTTAACCGTTTATATACATATATATATGCTATTTCTTCGTCGAAAAGCCGTTTTATTCTAAAAGATATAATGGTTATATGCGAGATTGTAACTTTTATAAAATTCACAACATGTATTCTATTCATGCTCCAGCCATAGAAGAATCCCAGTCGCCAAACAACGCAGCCATCATAGGAGGTGCTGCAGCAGCAGCAACTGTGATTCTCCTTGTTGTTGCTGTTGTTCTTTTTGTCGTGTTTATTAGACGATTGGCGGCCAACAAATCACGTAAGTGTATAATGTTGAATTCGAAAATATATTGATATACAAACAGAATATTAAAAAAAGAGAATTCTTAAAAAGGGAGGTTTATACCTTTTAAAAGTACTCGGTTATATTTCAGGAATAGTTCCCTAGTGTGTTGAGAGTATATAAGTACAGCCGAAAGAACAATTTATGAACTATTGGTGGTTTATTCGGTCCTCGACAGTTGGACAAAAGCATCTGCTTTAAACAATACGCCTCCCAACCACTACCTTATATGCATAGTTAAGATACAATAGCTTTTTCCTGATGAACTACTAAAAAGGTCCTGACACTGATCATAGTTTACCTTCGGATTTGAGAACTAAACTGTATCATTTCAGAGCATTTTTCGTGATCACACTTCTTTGGCTGAGAGACGTTGATATACATATTTCATGTATAAACATCTTTTAACAGATTGGAAATCCAAAATAACATGTTTTCAAACCGTTTGCATAAAGCATTATGACTTTAACAGTGTTTTTTCTTATTCAATTTGATATCAACAGTATCTTGGAAGATCAATACAAGGCCGACATTCTTCGAATAGAAGATTCCATCATTTTTACGATACTTTGCACATAAGCTAGAATCCGATATGCGTTATTCATCATATTGCAGGTACGTTTTAATGGTAATCAAAAAAAAAACTTTGCAAATTTTGTTTCAAACCTTATACTTCAGGACAATCGGCAGATTCACAGAGGTACGTTTTAAGCTTGAACATTTTGCTACATTCAATTACTTTGTATTTAAAGTTCTTTCAAAGTATAAGATTAAAGGTAACATATGATATCATTCCATTGCCATAATCTACATAAATGGTATAAGAATACCTAACAGATACGTCACATACACCATTATTAATCCAAACACATTAAGCAAGTGTTCATACTTCACTAAAGCATTTCATGTCGTACACGTGTTAATACAATTGTAATGATATGACTAAATTTGTGTAATGACGATGTTTTTGGTTTGTGCTGTGTTCGATACAAAACTGTAAACGAATGAAAAATAAATGTACGACTTCCAAATACGATCATATGATCCAAGAATTCTATTCAATGAAAGTACTGACGACCCAACCATTCTGAATGTGAACGTTTATGTTGCAAGTATGAAAATGAGTGTCACTTAAACAGTCTCTTCACAGTACCAACGTCATGGAAGCATGTCATCTAGACACGTACTTATCCTGGGTCGAGGATTTAAAAGAACCATGTTTCCATAGCATTTTGTTCAGGCGAAAACAACATGCGGAAAGCCAAAACGATATATTGGAAACAAAATGTACCTAAGAACCCTGTAGCAAAAGCAAGAGTCTCTGTTATCAATAACACACAATTATGTATGTATACTTATTGTTGGCATCGGAGAGTCTTTGCCACGTAGACCGTCTCTCAACATCGACTAATGAAATAAAAAAAAACTAAATACAACATGACATAAAATCTTTAATCCTATGGGGAAGTTACACGAACCAATTGCTTAATGACAACTTATGAGTAACCAACACATCCTATACAGCCCTATACTCATAGAGGCAAACCAGCCCGTTAACACAGAGCAAATCATAGAGACCGCGTGCTCCTTAACATGAATTCGATATATGTAGCTAATCAATATCAATGTCAACAACAAAGGATCATCGAATCAAAACCTATGCGAAACAGTGAAGATACAATGTGATTAGAAAGGCTTGCCTTAGATAAGTGTGTTGTACTGTCAAACTATGTGTTTGACCGTCAACCATTGTGTGCGATAGTTGGTTGAAACAGGATTTGGAAATAAATGAGTACATTTTCATTAAGCTCAAAGAGATCAGAGTTTTGAAATAAATGAGTACGATTTTCGAAGCACAAAGAGGTTGGGTGATTTTTAAAGTGAAATAATTAAAGGTACCCATTGATTGCTGTAAATCTCTCTTTTTTTAGAAATCTGTTTGAGATCCGATTGAATTATTAAGATAAAGACACGTGTTAGTCAGGATTGGTAACGATGATACGCATGTATTAAATTATATTTGGTCGTTTTGAATCAAAAACTTTATTGTGAAAAGTACATTCCCATACATCTCAATAAAAACGCATTGAAATTAAACACTTCATTATTGAAAATATTTTAACCTTTATGCCATTCCAGTACAGAATGACACTAACTTTCACTAAAAGCAAAAAGCTGGTCAATTCAATTTTGGTGTTGATTTCATCATATGAGTAAAACACGACACAATACTCACACTCTTCAGTTTTTTTTATATGCGTAACCTACATTCTATGCTAACATGCGGATCCTTATAATATTTTCATTTTTCAAATGGTAGGTTTTGAATATGCGTCATTTATGATGACACGAGTATTCTTTGTATTTTGTTCCAGACGCAAGGTTGATGGACATGACCTTGATGATCCAACCACAGGTAAAATTCAACTTGATCATAAAAGTTCAAATAGTTTCTTTTTCAATCCTTATGTAAGATGTATAACCCACTAGGAAACCATCTATTAAAGGTAATATGATTTAGTATGAATCAAACATATGTCTATCCTTCATCACTTCTTTACCTTAGGGTTGATATACTACGATTTTTTGTACAAGGCTTAGTGTTGCTTCCCATTAGACCCATCGTCTCTGAGATGAAAATAACAACACGTGATTATTCTTTTGAATTGATCACATAGTGGTAGGAAGTATTAAATACTCGCCTTTAAGTTATTAGCAACACTGGTTCGTAAATTTACATCTAAGTGCAGTTATTTTTTAGTGGTTTACTTCAATGATGGTCTTTATAAGATACATAAATACTGTATATAAATCTGTGTAAATAATTAACCTTATTCATGCTTGTGCATAATGTTTGATGAATAGTTAAAACGTAGCACTTGTTTATCTTGATTTGTACTTCTTTTCAAGGAACACATGGACATAGCGGGACAAATGAATACTACAACACAAGCAGGTAGTTAAAGACTTTCTCTACACACAACAAAGCAATCTATGACTGTGTTGATCTATCAATAATTCTAAATATGTAAGTCGTCATGCATTTCGACATTTTTCTAGCATTTATCGCTCGTACCGTATCGTTGCGTAACGTATTAGATCACAAGGGAACCTCACCTTATCATATCGCATCGGATCGGAATAGACAAAATGAACCTGTTATATCGTATCGTATGGAGAACGTATACATGCATCGTATAACGTGTTTCGTTTATCAGATACCATAAACCGTATGTTACAAATAGTAGTTCGTCAAGGGCTGAGATATGGTACCATACACGATTGTAAGGTTTGTAATACATTGACACGGCCGTGTCTTTTCAATGAATTAAAACACAGTCATTGTATTTGGGCACCGGAAAACAAATACATTTTTACTTTCATCAGGCATATGATGAGTACTTTTTTGTAAAAAAAACCGAAGAATAAACCAAACCAAGATATAAACATTTAACTATAAAAATAATATGTAGTCTATCACAGGATGATTCCATTAATTTCCATGGACACAAAATGATTTTTTCACTGAATGTTTTTTTTCTATAATTTCTTTTACATGGAAGAGAGTGTCCATATATTCTTTAGTATATCTTTTCTTTGTTAAGATTGGCTGGATACGTCATTCCGGACCGGAGAACATTACAGCATGGCAGTTTCAGTTTTAAGGGCACGCCATTTTAGCAAACATATACGTAAATATTGCAAGTAATGCGTCCAACATTTCTAACGTGCATCGTGAATCGTATAAAGTGTATCATACATCAGAGATCGTATATCAAATAAAGAACGTATCGGATCGTATCGAATCTGATAGTTAAGACGGCCGCCCTATCGAGTATCGTAAAGCGTACAGCGCAGATCGTAAATTGTTCGTAGTCCTATCGTTCTATCGTGCGAAAACCGTGGAAACTCATACGACAGCACTACTGTAGGTACAACATCTTCTTTATTTACCACTATGATTGTCTCTCAACAATCAACTGGAATTAGAAACTACAACTAATACAACATTCTCTTCCGCAAAAAATGGAAATAATACGATTTGGTTCATTTGTCTTAAATCACTTATTTTGTGAAGCAGCTAAGGTTTAATGAGTATTGTGCAAAATTTGCAAGAAAAGTATATGAGCATGAATAGATGCACTAATGGCCTTGGTATAACCAGAATTCTGTTCTAATCAAATTTTCATCATTTTGCATGAGAACTGTATTAACCTTTTTTAAATACATAAAACTCATACAACACGAATATTACACTTTGAAAAGTCATGCGGTACAGTAACGTTCAACGTGTAAGACGTTTGATAAATGCTTCATTTCTTTATAGGGATACGTACGACGAGCTTCGAACGTGTAGTTCAAATGGTCCGTATGAAGACCTTAACCCAAGTTCAACCACCGAACATGCATATGGCACTCTCAATCGAAACAATGGTATGTATCAAAACTATCCAAACTGTATAACCTTTTCATGAAAGATATTGTAAAAAGGGAAACGCGTTTGCCTTATAAAAAAGGGGTCGAACCTAGATATATTTACCGTGTGTATTAGTTAGAATACTTAGAACTCAAAGCATAATACAATAGTACACAAATATTATGCACGAAATATTTGTTTTAGTCCAGTGTTGCCATTAGTACCAAATAGTCTGTTTCGAATCAACTTTGACATGATATGATTTTGAAATACAGGGAGGGCCAAATGGCTAATGTGCAATCGTACTATGGTGTTCTTTTAAATGTTGGAACGAAAATCGTGTAATTGATATAACAATATCAACTGAATTTGTATCTTGTTTCAGATGAAAAAACACCAGCCTTGCCGACTTCGAGCACTTATGAAAACCTGCGACTAACACCATTCAAATAAATACAGATTCCAATGTTAATTACGAATTGACCTGTTACTTCCATATATGTGCACTTGTTGAACACAAACACAACATACACATAATTTTGAGGTTAGTTTTGATATCTATCAGTTGGAGTTTGAGGAAATGGGATTCCCATATATCTCTATAACGCAGATACTTAAAGAACACTTTCCAATTGAGAGCCCTTTTCCCTCCTACCAAACAACATTAGACAGAAAAGAGCTGATTTTGAAACATTCAATTTGACTAAAATATTAGGCGATACCGGTTCAAAGTTGAAATAGCTCAAAAGTTGTTTCTTCTTTCGATGAAATCAAAAGAAAGGGAATCGAAAGTTTTTTGAAAATGTACAAAGGCACCGATTCCAATGATGCACTAGTTGTATCTTGTGCTGCCCGAAATTAATGTATCATTTGAAGAATGCGCTAGTTTGTTCGTTATAAAAGAATTTTTGAAATTGAATCCTAAGTTAGAAATATGCCTTTGGACGCATTTTTCTCTAAGACTCTTACTCTTATATGGGTTTTGTCATAATAGTATTGTATAGTAAGCTTATTGGCACCAATCAGAATGATTTCTTGCAATATTATACGCTGTAGTTTGAAATGATATGGCTAAGAATAGTTTTGTAATATATTATCGATACTGCCCTAAGTAAGCGTGCCTATTAAAGTTAATAAGGTAGTTGGTAACCAGTTTACCAGGTACTATGTAAGTTTGTTTTCTTTTAGTGTAATGTTATTGTTTCTAATTTGGCATTCTGTGAAAAGAATTCGTTTACTTATGCAACATCTGTTGTTCTTACTACAAAATAATCTATTTTGTTCAAAAAGGTTCTTTTTTAAATTTCACACAAAATCGTTGCTTGCTGGATATGTATGTTTTGCCATATTTTAATGAGTATTCGTTACTTTGTTATTTTGTATAATGCCCTTTCAATCTTAATTCGTTTTGTTTGATAGTTATGAGTAATACTTTGTGTCAATTGTGTTTCCCGTATAAACAGATTCATAACAACTTTTTGTCTTTTCTAAGATCGCATTTTGATCAATTTGAATGTATTCTTTTCTCAAATGAAGAAATGAAAGTTTACTTTAAATTCTGATATGTTCAGATAACAATTGGCGCTTTATTGCCGATATCAACCCAATTTGTTTGAGATTCAATTCAGCACAAATCTAGGTTATCATTCCTCAAACGTTTTGTTCTGCTGGTAATGATAGGATTTTCTCTGT
Source organism: Cerastoderma edule (assembly GCA_947846245.1). Lineage (NCBI taxonomy): Eukaryota > Metazoa > Mollusca > Bivalvia > Cardiida > Cardiidae > Cerastoderma > Cerastoderma edule. The sequence goes on along the minus strand of OX401420.1, from coordinate 1,026,102 downwards.
TTTTGTTTCGTTTATGTTTAATTATAAATTGTTTACTTTGGATTGCATTTTTATATCTCCGTCTTTACGTTAAAACATGAATAAGCAACAGTCTTACTACATATTTTCACTAGAAGTGTTAATTAAATAGATGATGATTAATTATGAATTGTAATCGATCCATTTTAAGTACATAGTCGCTTTTTCAGACAGGCAAGTAGCAATAATGTATAAATATCATGTCTATTTTCTTTTCAATGTATTCAATGCAATTTGATCACATACCATTAGTTATTAAGTTTCAAGAGACCCTTTCTAAAAACTGTTAATTGTAGTTGTAAACGTACCTCGGAGTGGGCCGATTGATAACTAAATCCATGTCACAATTATCAATGAGTGGTATCAAATCATATGGAAAAAGTAAAAATATCAGAAGACGAAGGTACCATTCAAAGTTAGTATACACCAGTACTTATGTTGGAATTTTGTTGACAATGAGTCAAGCGTTAAAATTTAGTTTACGATAAGACATAGGTTAAGATTTCTTTAACGGCGACTGATTTGAACCCATGCGGCAAACTACGGATATTTTACATCTGAACAAATTTTAAGAACCAAATACACCGCCTATTGGTCACATGATGAAACTGATAGACTGATAATCGTTTGCTTTTCCCTTCTGTTATCTTCAATCTTATGGACTGAAAGAACATTAGTTCAACACATCTGAGATATACAATTGATTCGTACCAGATACAAAAGAAATGCTCAAATATTATAAGAATCATCATGTACGATAATGCGTTTCTGGACTATCAAAACTTTAAAACACCCGGTTCCTGTTCTGTGTTATAGAAAAATACATACCGTGTACACATGTATGATGGACCATGGGCATGGTCTAATTGAAGTTAGTTTTCTTATGCTAGAATTGTCAAGTATCTCTCATGTTTGTTTTTCTAAGTCTCATTGTGTATCCGTGTTCACGTTTATTTATACAGTTATGTTTGTTTTATATGCACTTTTGAATACAAGTTTCCCTGCTGACTTACAGTATAACGATGTTTTCTCATAGCCTTTATAACCATTTTTGATTTTTCCTTATGTATAACAAATGTCATGTTGTCATATATAACCCACGTTCATATAGTTATAAGATAATTTTTAAAATATATATAGAGGTTTTATGTGGCGTAAGTATTGATTGCTATTTGTATATTATAAGGCGTATATGTTCGTATGTATGGGAAAGATTAAACTTTATACTAAAAAAGCTTATTACTCTTTGTCATTTTCCATGTCAATAATGTCATTTGGGACCAATGACATGGTACTGCACAACATTTGTTTTCGTGTTTTACTTTCATGTTTTGTTTGCTTTTTGAATCTACAAACGTAATATGACATAATAAAAAATAGCTGTGTCCTCGAATGAAAACCGTTATCGGGTTCGGCTTCAGATTATTATCTAATTCGCCTTATCGTTTATTAAATACGGCGTTTCTCAGATATGTTTCGAAGCAAACCATACGTATTGTTTAATGTGCTTCGTTGTCAACGAATGCCTCTTTGAGTAGAAACAATGAGGTAACTCGATTGAGGAAATCAAAGTTTAACAAACTTAAATTGTCAATGCAATAGGGCGGTAGCTGTACGAATATCCTCTCATCAATTGGATTGGAATTTACCAGTTTGCCACACAACTTTGAATATATCTTGTAAAATGGTCTTGGCGTTTGAAGAGGTGTCCGTATCAAAGGTATGACTTCTTTGATAACAGTGACACGTTGTGAAGAATCTTTACAGTCACCAACTACATTGTTGCTCAAGATTGCTTTCGAGAACATCCATCTTTAGTTTATAGAATGCAGCTCACTATATTTGTTATGAGGAAAGGAAATTAATCACTTCAATAGAAATCAAAGACATTGCAGCAAGCTGTGCTGTACTGAAAAAGGAAACCAAATCAGAGGTATATGGTCACAGTTCATGATGTAGTTATAATGCAATCGGGTCATTAAGAGGGAAAAGGAGCTTAGCATAGGTTACTTATAACACACTCTCCATCTAAATATTTGGAAGACAGTGGTCCAGTGGAAGAGCGTGGTTCACGGGACACGAGGATCGTGGGTTCGAATCATGTGAGTATCGGGTTCTGCCTTGCCACCTTTGATTAATCCACATTTGCCGCGAGTACTGGTTATGTATCCAGGAAGCAGAATTGAGATTTATTCATCTTAGTTGTAACGACTTGTTTAACAATCGATGTAAATAAAATCTTATACCTATCCTAACAACATGGTGTTTTGAACTTGTTTAACCTAATGGTGCTATATGCACCGACATGTACGATTAAATGAGGTGCCAATTAGGAGCAAAGACGGTACTCAATTGCACGTCTGTGAACAGAATTGAACAGAATTGAAGTACTTAGTATGCACGAGTGTCTCTCGGTTTAAGCGCGAGAAATGCGCGTGGTGTGCCTTATTTCGAAATATTTAAGATGCCCTTTTATAATCCTATTTATAGCATTTTTAAAATCATTCAAGATATGTTTTTCAATTTGATGAATTTTCAAAGAAACCTTCTGATGTAATTGCACTTTTTACTACCACACATGCATGACATCATCTTTCTCCGAATCCAATTTGTGAAGTCTATTCCGTAGTCTAACGGATTTGTATACCTTGTGTCTAAATGTTATAAATGAGTGTTTTCTCAAGAAACATATCAATTTAATTCACAATTGCGTACTAAAACAATAAATACAAACAATTAACTGGTGTGTTGGTGATAGTTTATGCTTGCTGTTTCGAAATTAAGGAGTTCGCCTTTCACATCATTTCTTTTATCTTTTTAACTTCGTTAGGACATGTTTAAAAAGAACCTTGAAAGTACGTATATCTGTTTTGAGTAAGGCTATTGCTGAATAGCCGTTTTAACTTAAAGGGTGTTTTTTTACTTGTTTCTGTTTCTTGTTTCTGTCTCTGCTTCTGCAGGGTAATTAAATGACCTTGATAAACATGGTGTTAAGGAGTTCCTTTTAACCTTCCCTAATCTTCACCCATCTGCATATGACACATGTTCAGACTTGTAGTTAATAAACATATTGTTCATTGTTAGATTATCAATTATGTTATCTGCGTCAAAAATAATACAAATCCCATTAATACTTGCCGGTACATTCTATGACTATAATGTGATGTTATTTGTATTTGTAGTGTTTTGCAAATGTGCATACTTCAAGTGAAAAAAACATTAAGTTAAGCTTATTATCATATTTTTTTTAGTTGGCAACACTGTCGCCAAATAAGTGTTCATTATCCCGATTGAATGTAACGTTTCTTTTGTTAAGTTGTTTGTCAGTGGAACCTGTTTAAAGTGAAACGAATCGCATGCTAGTGATGAGTGTGATACTATAGTTTTTATTCAGGATAAACAGGTTTTTAGGGGGTCAATGACCTAAATTTATTTTTGACTAACGGTATTCTAGCATTGTGCGTCTAAAACTAATGACTTCTTGTCATTTCAATGATAATCAAGTAAGCGTCCTGCAAAGAGATATCTAGATAAAGTGTCAATAAAGTGAAATAAAAGCTTATAGTATAAGTCCGACGATGCTACACAGAAATATGACAAAATTCTACGAACTTTCCGAACAACCCTCGTATATACTGAATATCACTCCGTTTTATCTTTCAAATGGTTTGTATTGCAACAAGTTTTGTGAGAAAACGTCACTCACTGTCTTCGTCTATAATATCTTTTGTCGTAAATGAATTAATTGAAAAGAAAACTCGTCTATAAAAACACGTCAAGTTTTATACACACATGTAGGTTGTTCTAGTTCGTAATATTTTAAACGTTATACGTTATGTACAGGCAATGTCAGTGGAGTGAATACAGTTAGCTAGAGGTTAAAGGACATTTCAAATACCAAAAATGAACAATAGTATACCAAGAAGGAAGTTTACTTCATAGGAAGATGGATTTATTGTGTAGCACTTTACATGTGTTAGGTTTATATCTAACATATGTTTACATCGTTGGTATGTATTTCATTTATGTGGTTCTTATGTTAATATGAATAAACCTTCACTAGGAAGAATACCAGGATAGTATATAGTACATGAACGCGTTGTTTTAGTTAAATACACAACAATTCACCATATTCAGAGAGGCAAACTATGACAAAAAGTTTCAATTTGATGGAACCTCATAAGAAATATTTATAAGGGACATTAACACTTAAAAAATCATTGACTTCATTATTACAAAGAAGTCATATATTAACATGTTTAATGAGCTCAATGTAATTGCTAAAACTTTTTTACTTTTATGTAAAATATACTTTTGAAATATTTTAATGAATTCACTTCATTGTCAAAACACACCCTCATGTATCATAAAACTATTTGAACT